>JAQQSU010008049.1:0-13055 GCA_028627135.1 Pseudochirops cupreus | reverse complement strand
AGCTAGGATTAAAACCAAGAATCACCTACCCAGCAAAATTGAGTATAATGTTTCAGGGGAAAATATGGTTATTCAATGAGGTGAAGGACTTTCAAGCATTCTTGCTGAAAAAACCAGAACTGAATAGAAAAGTGAAGTGTAAGCAACGCTTAAAGAGATGTAGGATTCTTGGCTCAATGAGAAGGCAGATGAAATTCAATTTTATGTTGATAGTAACAATCCAAAGCACTTTTATGATGCCCTGTCAGCTATTTATGGACCAAAAACCTCTGGTGAATCTCAACTGCTTGGTGCTTATAGAGCCACATGGATCAGTGATAAAGAGATGATCCTAGAGAGACAGGCTAAATGCTTCCATGGTGTTCTCAACAGACCTTCATTAACCAATGCTGAAGTCATCGACCATTTAACTCAGATTGAAATCAATCCCTCTTTAGTTGAACTTCCAACTGAAGTAGAGGTTTTTAATACTATTAGTCTCCTCTCATGTACCAAATCACCTGGTGCTGATTTCATTTCAGCAGACATCTACAAGGTAAGGGGTCCACTATTCATATAAAAGCTGACTGAAATCTTCCAGGTATATGGCAAAAGCTTATCCCTCAGGAGTTCATATCTATAAAGGAAAAGAAAATAGATTGTCCTGTGACAATTAGGGAGTGGGGCTCTCTCTTAGTCATTGCTGGCAAAATTATTGCCAGAGTCCTCCTTAATCAGTTGATCCTTCACCTGGAAGATGGGCATCTACCTCAGAGCCAGCCCTTCAGAAAGGACCAAGGAATGGTCAACATGGTATTTGCTACCCAATAGCTCCAGGAGAAATACTAGTAGGAGAACAGAGCTGCTAAAAATATTTTTGTACAAATAGATCCTTTTCCCTTTTTGGGCTGTCTCTGAGGTATAGATCTAGTAGTGGTACTACTGGATCAAAGGGCATGCACAGTTTTATAGCCCTTTAGATAAGGTTCTATCTCTAACTGAACTGCCAAGCATTCAAACTCTACTGCAGAGAGCTCAACTCCAGTGGGATGGCCATATTGTTTGAATGCAAACATATGTTTGCCTAAAAGATTACTTTCCAGAAAACTCACACAAAGCAGGTGCTCACATGGTGGTCAGAAGAAGCAATACAAGGACACTCCCAAGGTTTCTCTGAAGAACTTAAGATCAGTTGTGAGACATGGCACGGGACTGTCCAATATGATGTTCCTGCATCAAAGAAAGTGCTGTGCTCTGTGAGCTAAGTAGAATTGCAGTAAGATTCACAATTTTAGAGACATTACTTCCCAAATAGTTATATGGACTGACCTGACCCCAACACTGTGATGTCATTTTGATCCTCTCCAAGCATGAAGGAAAGACAACACACAAACCTCTTGTTGGAGGCATGACTTTGATACCAGCATATTCTTAGTTCAGGCTCATCTCTGGGATGAAATGAAGCATTGAAAAGTCATTCAACATAGAAGAAAGGATGTTTATTTGGCCCAGACACAGCAAGGACATGACAGTACTTAGTTTTAACTTTGGTAAACTTGGCCTTCCTTGCATCATTACAAAATGGGTCTGTTTAGCAGGTCTGCAGGATATGGTGAATCTTTTGGTCTTAGGCACCCACCAATATGAGCTCCATGTGTCTAGGGCTTTTTATACCACTGGATAACCAGGATACCGCATCAGGGAAGCTGGGGAAAATCAGGTCTCAAAAGCAGCTTTGTCAGGGGTCTGTTCCATATTGGCTTTGAGGGTGAGGGTGGAGAGAAGCTTCATCAGTGGAAACTAGAACCAAAGGAAGTTGCATCAGGAAAATACTGGTCCTGTCACACTTTTGAAGGTCCTTGTAATCTCTTTTGTTCCTTTTCTAAAAATACTTCACTGGTTTTCTTTCTTCCTTTTTCTAGCATGACTATAGCTACCCTCACTCTTCCCTCCAGTTTTCCCTCCCCCTGATTCTTCCTTTTATTTTTTAGCATAGTTGAACAACCAAATCTATAAATGGGCCATGTCTGAAAATGGGTCTCATCTGCACCTGCATGCCATCACCTTTCTGTCAGGAAATGGGTGGCATGTTACATCATAAATCCTCTGGAATTATGATTGGTCACTGCATTAATCAGAGTTCTTGTCTTTTAAAGTTTTTTTCTTTACAATATTTCTATTTTAGCAGCCTTCAGAAACCTTTTTGAACATACCATATTCTGTGAATCTTCTAAAACCAGGAGAGAAGTGTAGACAAATTCTGCCAAAGATTGTTCCAACCAATGTTATTTCATAATTTCATCATTAGCATATTAAAATTACGCCACAAAAAAGTATCATTCAGATATCCATCTTAAATATGTATAAGTTTTTAGTAAGTTTTGCTAATGTTCTTGTGAAACCAGTTGTCCTCATAACATTGTTTTACTTTTTGTGGAACCAGTTAATGACTCAGGCAGGCCATGCCTAGACTTTTTGTTCCCCAATCTCTTCCTTCCCTGGATAGGGTGGAGTAGGAGTGTTTCAGAGCTTTTCTCAAGAGTCCAAATATTTGAACTTCACAAATATCTGGGGTGGAAGGCAACAATAAACAGAAACTTATCTGCAATCCCTGTTCTGTTGACATACCCTATTGCACATGAAGGACAGATTAAAAGAATCCACGTCTTTTATGCATTGCAAACATTTTCCTAGAAACAATCTCACAAGACAGATGTGAGTATTAATATTATCACTTTACAAATGGACAGACTGAAGCCTTCATGATAATGAAATATGACCATTTCTTTTTTAAAATAAGTTTTATTGAGTTTTTTAAAAAAATATTACAGCAGTTTCTAAGTTGACACTACTCCCTTTTCTAAAAGTTGGAAATGAATCCTCTCTTTTAACAGAAACAAACAATTAAGCAAAAGCAATGGATATAGCAACCATGTATACAACATTCTGCCCCCTTAACCTCCAGGCCTGTTATTCAAAGGAAGAAGGTACACTTCATTACATGATCATCGTGGGGCCATTGTCTGTTGCTCAATTACTCAGAATTCAGAATCCTTTAGGGATTTTTCCCCCTTTATATTGTTGTAATCCTCATGAATACTACTTTTCTAGTACCCCTTATTTCATCCTTTAGTAGCTCCAAATTCTTTGCATTCATTCCACTGAGCATCTTCATCCTTTTACAAGATGATGGAAGCAACAAAGAGATATGGGCTTGAAGAAAACAGAAACTTTCCAACAATTTGAACTGCCCCAAGATAGGATGGTTGGTTCAGGAGCTGGGAGATTCCCCCTGACTAGAGGATCTCAAATAAAGACTGAGTGATCTCTTACACAGATGTTAAAGAAGGGATTCTTGGTTAGGGACTACCTCCTTGATTCTCTGTTATACATATCTATATATGTATATACACATACACATATCTACACACATATATACATATATATACATATATGTATACATATATGTGAATGCAGTGGATAAAATATACAAAAATTGTTTGAAAAAATATTTAATGA
Source organism: Pseudochirops cupreus (assembly GCA_028627135.1). NCBI lineage: Eukaryota > Metazoa > Chordata > Mammalia > Diprotodontia > Pseudocheiridae > Pseudochirops > Pseudochirops cupreus. Next base: position 9,557 of record JAQQSU010008049.1, on the reverse strand, counting down.
GTCAATGTGGTACAGTGGAGAGAACCTTGGAGGAATAAGCACAATAAGTTGGAGAAGTGGAAAATCCCCCAAAGTATACCCAGATCCCTCATGTGCAGAAGAAATCTCTGTCTTATGACGGAGTTATATATAAGAGTAAATTTATGTTTTTATAAGTTTTGTTAATGTTTTTTAAAAATTCAGTATTTTAAGTATTCATGCTATTTAAAGTATCATGCACTGAGGATATGAAGACAAAAGCAAAAATAATTCCTGTCCTCAAAGAGTTTATATTCTACAGGTAATGTAAATTGTTTATATTATATGGGGGGGAAAAGTGTATATCCTGAATTTCTGTTTTATGCTCATAAAAAAATGGGTCACATGACTTAGATATCAGTCTAATAATTATAATAACAACCTGCTTTAACATAGTGCTTTAAAATTGTCTAGTGGCAAATATCCCAAGGTAGAGGGACACAGTACTCAAAAGAAGCTGGTATAGCTGTGAAGGCCATACCTGGCACAATTAATTCATTTCAGTGAAGCAAAGATTATAGCCACTATAACAATATGTCCTAGTGAACTTACAGCTGCTTCTTCCCAGAGAGTAAAGCTGGATAACATACTGCCTTGCTCCAGAGGACCCAGATTTCTACATACCACAAAACAAAAGACCTCAAGTCACATTGCCAGTCACATGGATGCTGCCCCTTCCCCACCCAGAAAGAGCTAAGCTATGCTGCTTTTGAAGCGGCATCAATAATTCTCCTTTACTCTGAGTATACACCCTTACAGCAACTAGAAAGGAGAAATTGTTCTTCCCTTCTCAACCTCCCACGAGTACCTGGCCAGTGAATGCTCTAAAAAGCAGAGAGCAAAAATGATAGCTACTTGCTAAGCTATTAGTTTGTTTGTTGGCTTGTTACTGAGTTAGCAGGATATCTGTAAGAGGTAAAGAATCCCCCTGTTTTATCAATGCATTCTCAGGGCTAACCTTAGGCAAAATTACAAACTAGTCAAAGTCTGTCTTCATCATTGCTCCATCTTTTTTGTTAGTCATACTTAGCCCAAGTACCTGGTTACCTCATACTGTTCCCCAACTGCAGGAAGTCCTCACTATGATACCCAATGTGCAATTCTTCTCAGATACCACTGGGCTTTTCACAATACTTTGATGTACCTAGAATGCTCAGTGGACAGAGTGTTGGACTTGGAGTCAAGGAGAATCCTGAATTAGACATTTTGAAGCTGTCTGACACCAGGCAAGTCACTTAACCTCTCTTCAATTCTATTTTCTATTTTGCCCTCTGGTTCTAAAATATCAGGGCAATTTTCCTTGAGAATTTCTCAAAAGATGATTTCTATGTTCTTTTTTTGATCACGGCTTTCAGGTAGTCCAATAATTTTCAAGTTATCTCTCCTAGATCTATTTTCCAATGAGATATTTCACATTGCCTTCTATTTTTTCATTTGTTTGGGCCTGTTTAATAGTATCTTGATTTCTTATAAAGTCATTCGCTTCCATTTGCTCCAATCTAATTCTGAAGGAATTATTTTCTGAATTTTGCTCTGAATATTTGCTTGGCCCCCCTACAATCTGCAGTCCAGGAGCTCTGAAGCAGCCACATGGAGGTGGCTGCAGGGCCACCATGCCACCACTGCTTCTCACTTTGAGTGCAGAGTCTGGACTGTTCTCTGTTCCCCCAAGTTTCAATAGAGTTCCACTGACCTCTCACTTTTTCTTGGACACCTATGCGTTGATAATTCTGGAAACCACCACAGCTGCTGGTGATCCAATCTCCTAAAGTCTGTTGCAGCTGCTGGTCAGGGCCACTCTGTGGCTAAAACTGCAGGCTCACAGGGGGCTGGGCTTAGCTCCCAGTGAGCTGTGATGAGCCCTTCCTGTCTACCTGCTAGACTGCCTTCAGCAGGAGATTTGTTTCTCTCTGTCACTTTGTGGATTCTGTAGCTCTAAAATTTGTTTCAAATTATATTTTACAAGTAATTGAGGTAGTTATGGGGGGATCCATGGAGTTTTCCTGCTTCTATGCCACCATCTTGGCTCCACCCCTCGTCATTTGATTTTTCAATGAGATATTTCACATTGTCTTCTATTTTTTCATTCTTTTTGTCTTGTTCTATAATTTCTTGATTTCTTATAAAGTCATTAGCTTCCATTTGCTCCATTCCAATTTTGAAGGAATTATTTTCGTCAGTGAGCTTTTGGACCTCTTTTTCCATTTGGCCCACTTGCTTTTTAAGGCATTTTTCTCCTCACTGGCTTTTTGAACCTCTTTCACCAATTAGGTAGCCTATTTTTTAAGGTGTTATTTTCTTCAGCATTTTTAGGGAGTCTCCTTTAGCAAGGTGTTGACTTGTTTTTCATGATATTCTTACATCACTCTGATTTCTCTTCCCAATTTTTCTTCTACTTCTCTTACTTGATTTTGAAAATCCTTTTTGAGCTCTTCCATGGCCTGCAATCAATTCATATTTCAATTAGAGATTTCAGAGGAGCTTTGACTTTGTTGTCTTCTTCTGGTTGTATGTTTTGATCTCCCTTGTCACCAAAGTAAGGTTCTATAGTGTGACTTTTTCCCCACTGTTTACTCATTTTCCCAGACAATTACTTGACTTTTTAGCTCTTTGTTAAGGTAGAACTCTGCTTCCAGTGTGGAGGGTGTACTTTCCCAAGCTTAAGGGGTTCTGTATGGCTGTTTTCAGAGATATTTCTAGGGACCTGTAAATTTTCAGTTCTAATCAAAAGAGAGGTGTTTACTTCTCCCCTGCTCCATGCTCTGGTCTGTGAGTAACCACAAGCACTCTTTTCTGCATTGTAACTGTGAGGGGGATTCCCTCTACACAGTCACCACAAGCTTCATCATGCCAGTGCTCCTCCTCATCCCAGGACTACAACCCAGATCCGAACAGGGCAAAGCAAGAGATTTCTGCCTCAGTGTCAGCAAAGAGATCCCTGCAATCCCCCTCTGATCAGTTACTTGATTATCCCACCAACCGTGGGCTGAGATCTCTGGAAACGGCTGCTGCCACCACAGTCTTGGGGTTGAGGCCAGACTGTGTTCCTCTCTTACCCAGGTCCAACAGACCTTTCCTACTGACCTTCTAAAGTGTCTTTGGCATTTGTGAGTTGAGAAGTCTGGAAAGCGCCACAGCTGCCAGTGATTCCATGCCTTGAGGCCTGCTCCAACTTTGCTAGAGCCCTGTCCATGTCACAGAGTCCATGTTAGACTGCTCTCTTTTCTCAAACTGGTGCAACATACCTTTCCTGTTGATCTTCCAGGTAGTCTTGGACTGGAAATTTGTTTCACTCTGTCATTCTGTGGGTTCTGCTACTCTAGAATTTGTTTAGAGTCATTTTTTACAAGCATTTGGAGGGGTTTGGGGAAGAATTCAAGTAAGTCCCAGCTTTTACTCTGCAATCTTGACTCTGCCCCTCATCTTTCTACTTTCTTCAAGGCCCAGCTAAAATTAATCTCTTCTTCTTCATTTTCCCCTAGACTACTTAGTCTACATCTGCTCTTTTCCCCACCACATTCCATCTTTATTCTCCTTATTTGTGCTTTGCTTTATCTTCCCTACTACAATGTAAGCTTTTTTGAGGTCAGAAATTGTGGTCATTTTTTTTAACCTCTTAGTACCTTTGTACATATTTGCTGTTTAATAAATTATTTCCCAAGTTGAACTGAATTGACTTGAACAGATTACTTTGAATACCATACAAAATGATGTGTTAGTATGCTCTCTTACTGATTTGATAAAGCAGTTCATTGCCTAAAGAATCAAGTAAAGAGCTCTCACCTTGGTATTCAAAACTTTCCACATCTTTCCATAATAATCTCCTGATCAGCAAAACTACTGAGCCACTCTCTAAACATTTCAATGTCCCCTATGCATGTCATGTAATCTCTGGCTGACCCTGTAAGAGTTCTGAACCCTTTAGAGTTCAATAGAAAATTGGTTAAAAAGATTAACAATGATTCTCTTTTTCTAGTTTGATTTACTCATTGATTTAGATCTTCCCTCCAACAAGAGATTGCCCTCATACTTTGTGACTCTAGTCCACTTTCCTATAAATCCTTTATGTGTCCACCCCACGGGTTAGGAACCTTCATTTAAATCTCTGGACATCACATGGGTTCCAATAGATTATGCTGGTTCTTTTTCCTTGGTCCACCTCATCTTCCAATCATATATTTCTTTGACAATATATCTTATACCATTTGGGTTGCATAATATTTTTGTTGGTAATATGATACAGACTATTCACATTTTCCACACAACTCTTCACTGACCTTTGGGTGACTCATAACTTTAATTTTTAAGTAACTATGGTATGTCATAATTTATAGTCATATAGCATCACCAGAAAAATATTGGCATCAAAATCTTGACCATTTGCATCAGGGAATGAAAGACCATGAAAGGCAATGAAAAACACAGCACCATTTCCCAGTTTCAGTCCAAGCTACCTTCTTCCCCTTCCTCAGTGTTTGACCTGATTCATTATCTATCTTCAATGTATATTCAAGATTTATGTGCTGCAAGAACAGTTTTATCAAACTGCATATCATCTCCTAGATAACAGATATTCTTCAATCAATTCATCTTTCCTGTCTGGATAGTTGGGTCAAATTCCTTTGATAATCTGTGATTTCATTTAGGTGGCTCAGTAGTGTCTTAGGGCTTAATTCAACTAGCACAATATCATCTATAAACATAACTGTCTGGAAGACCTCACCATCCAAAAGGAATCCATATTCCATTTGTGTTCTGTTCTGAACATCCTCCAGGATGGCAGCAAAATACATCTTTGCATCTTATGCAGATCTAATGAGATTAATATTTGTAAAATTCTTAGCACAATGCTTGACTACATTTAATAAATGCTCATTCCCTTTCCCTCTCTTCCCTTCCCTTACTCTTTGGATGGGATTGGAACAAGTCCTGAAATTTCATTAGTGCAGGGAGTTCCCAGAGAGGGACTTCCTTCAGCAAAGCAAATCAGTCCTTCTCTGTAACTTGTAGTCACAAGGAGATGCCTAAAACACTGGGAGACTTTCTTGGTATCACATAGCCTATATGTGTCAGAAATATGCCTGGAGGAGTGGGAAATGGAGGAAGAAGAAGAGGAGGAGGAGTGGGAGTAGTGGGAGTAATGGTAGTAGTAGCTGCCATTGTCATAGCAACTGCAGCTAGCATTTATATAGCACTCTAATGATATGGTATCTCTTTTGATCCTCACAATATCCCCGTTGTGATAAGGAAATTGAGACAAAGTTTGAGTGACTTGCCTAGTGTCACACAACTAATTAAGAATCTAAGGCAATGCCCTACCAAAAAGTGACATAGGAGAGAATATACTGGGGGAGGGGGCAAACACTGGGATGGCTGTCTTGGGGTGGTGGGCGGGGGAAAGACGGGAAGAAAATATGTAACTCAAAAAATATTTAATAAAATAAATTTATTATTTAAAAAAAAAAAAGAATCTAAGGCAAGATTTGAACTCAAGTCTTCCAGACTCCATGGCCAGGGTTCTATCTGTGGTGCCACCCAAATTTTCCAGGCTCACAGGCAAGCCCTATAATACTACATGACACCAAACTGTGTCTGTTTATGCCTTAATCAATATTAATGATAAAAAGTTCATCAAACAAAGTTAATTCCACTGTTAACTTTTTAAAGGAATTTTTTTTTAATTTAATGTATGAAGAGAAGAAACATCGTTGAAGGAAGATCTTTTAAGGCAGAATTTTATTCCCAGAAAAACTTGGGCTTTTCTGAGATCGCCTTGCTGAACCTTTGGTCATCACTTTCACACCATTATGAATCACTGGAGTAAGACTTTGGTGGAAGTGCACAAATTCCAGTAAAATAAAATAAATTTTAAATAACTCATATCCTGATATCAACCAGAATAACTCTCTAAGCCAAAACCTCTGAGATGCCAATCTTCCCAATGCTTTCCACCAGCATCTAACATGCTACTCTCATTTCTGCCTTCAAAGATAAAGAGGAAGTAGGGAAATACAACATTCCAAAAGCCTCTGTGTGTTGTCCTAAGCTCACTCTCATCACCACCAACATAATAGCAAAAGGAGGTTAATTATAAGCAGGTGAGTAGGCAACAGAGTCCATGTAATTGGGATTGGGAAGAAAAGAAAGTAAGCAAGCTACTAACCTAGTTGGATATGCAAGTTAGTGTTTAAATAGAATATTTAACCAATATTTGCTACTTACTCACAGGATTTAAAGCTATTAGGTCAGGTCATTGTTCTTTCCTATATCTTTTAATTAATAGTTTCTCCCATACAATGTTCTTTCACTAGTTTAAGTAGCACATTATATCTGTATGAGTCCCTAAATTATTAGAATTTTGAGTCTTTGAACTGGATTGCACAAGTAGGCAAAAAGAAATGGAAAATTAATTAGAACTACTGGGAGGACAAGGATGATATAAATGTCATTGTACTATTGTTAGGTTGAGTGTATATGTACCAAACTTCAAAATTCCTTGTAAACAACTAACAGATTTTCAAAAGAAACAATCCTTTGTGTTAGGTTCTATTATCTTAGGTAGTTGCAGGAGTATGATCAACAACTCACTAAAGGCTAAAACTAGTGATAAATTCTGGAAACTCTTATTAATTTGAAAACTCAGGTTCCTCAAATTTATAGTAAATAGCTGCCATGAAGTGAACAACACCTAAATGGAAAAACTTAATGAACCAATCTACAAGTATTTATTAAAGGTGCACCACATTCTAGGAATTGTGCTAGATTCTATAGATGTAAAAACAAAGAAGGAAACAATCCGATCTCAGAAAACTCACGAGATGCCAAGGACAAGTGTAGGCATATAAAGTATAAACAGAAAGAAAGTTGTTAAATCGAAGATAATGTTAGAAGGAATTCACTGACAGTTGGAGAGAATAAGAAAAGACTTTGTATGGGTCATAAGTCTTCATTAGATTATAAACTCCTTGAGGACAGGGACTTTCTTTTTCATTTTTGTATCCCCAGTGCTTAGCAAGTGCCTGGCACACAGTAGGTATTTAATCAATATGTATTGATTAACTGATGGATGTAGAAAGTGATGCTTAAGTTGCATCTCAAAGGAAGATAGAGACTTTGAGGAAGAGAAGGAAAGGCAGTGAAATCTAGGCCTGTGATGGCCATTTCAAAAGATGGAGTGTGGTATGTGAGGAATAGAGAGAAGGACAATTTAGCTTGATCACAGGGTATGGAAAGGGGAGGAATGTCCAGTGAAGCTGGAAAGATAGGTTCGGACCAGGTTGTAAAAGTTTTTCAAAGGTTAAAATAGGAGTTTCTATTTTATCCTATCCCAATAAGGAGACACCGGGGTTGGTTGAATAGGGCAGTAATGTAGTCAGATCTGCACTTAATGGAAATCACTTTCACAGCAGCATATAGGATAGTGGGGAGAGACTTGAGACAAGGAAACCAATTAGGAGGCTATTGTAATACTCTAGGTGAGAAGTGATGGGGACCTGAATGAATGTGGAACCTGTGTGAGTATAAAGAAGATGTCAGATGAGAGAGATGTCATGGGAGTAGAAATGGCAAGACTGGTAACTTATTGGCTTTGTGGGGTAAGAAAGAGTGAAGAGTCAAAGTTATCATGCTAGGAGACTGGAAGTAAATGGTGGCTTTGACAGAAATGGGAAAAGGAGAGTGTTTAGGAGGAAAGATAAGGAATTCAGTTTTGGACAGGTGGACTTGGAGGTATCTATAAGACATCTAGACCTACATACTACTGTTAATGTGAACTCATTTTTCCAGGAAGTCACTTAGGATGAAGAGTTCCAAATTCAGTCTTTCTCAGAACCACTGAATCTTCAAAGAATCATAGGATGTCAAAGCTAGGCAAGAAGGTGTAGCCAACCCATACCCGAAAAAGCATCCCTTCTACAACATATTCAACAAGTAATCTTGCAAGCAACATCATTCTTAGTTGAGTACCACATCGCCTCTCACCTGAATTACTGTAACAGCCTACTAACTGGTCTTCTTACCACAACTCATTCCCCATTGCAGTCCATCCTACTCATGGCTACCAAAGTGATTTTCCTTAAGAGCAGATCTGATCTTGTTACTACCCTATACAATCAGCACCCATGGTTTCCTTTTCCCTGTAGGATAAAATAGAAACTCATCTGTTTAACTTTTAAACCCCTTTGCAACCTGGCCCCAACCTATCCTTCCAGTTTCTATGGACATTACTTCCCCCCACAATATACCCTCATGTACATTTTGAGATCCAGCTCTCTGCTCTTCACATGCCACACTCCATTTTCTATCTCTAGACCTTCACATTGGCCATCCCCCATACCTAGATTGTATTCTTTCCTTATTATCACCTCATTTTCCCAAGAGAAATGAACGTCCTTTTCTTAAGATTCAGCTCAAGGACCATCTTCAGCATGGATTCCCCCAACATCAAGTTAGATCACTCTGAAACTATCAATAAACCAATAAGTAAACATTTATAAAATGTCTACCCTGTGCTAGGCACTATGCTAAGTGCTGGGTACACAGAATGACACAAAAGATTGTCTCTGCTTTCAAGAAGCTTACAATCTAATGGGAGAGACAATATGCAAGCCAACATATACAAAGAGAGCAAAATACAAGATAGAGAGGAAATGAGTAAGAAAAGAAAGGCACTGGAATTAAGAAAGGTTGAACAAGGTTTCCTGTAGAAGGTAGTAATTTAATTTAAACTGAAAGGGAAGCTAGGGAGAGGTCAGTAGATGGAACATAGGAGGGAGAGTTTTCCAGGCATGGGGGACTAATTATGCATATATTTTTATATTTATTAATTTTGTTTTTATGCTGTATATGTTTTACATGTATTTGTCATATTCCACATTTGAATATGGTATTTCGCTGTATAATCACCAGAGATTTCTTGCCAAATTTTTTGCTAAAAAAGGGGAGAGAGGCCATTATATGAAACTTTTTTTTAAATGTGCCAGTATTACATACAAATCATTTATTACTAAACTGTCTTTGGTGCAAGATTAGGATGCATGAAATACTTGTGAATATACCTTAAAATTGAAGACTGACATTGTGCATGCGCTGAGAATTCTAGGCCCCAGCTCACAATGCACAAGAAAGAAATGCATAACCACACGCCACTGGTGAATACACTGATGCTCTGTTTACCTTGTAAGCAGCTTGACAAATAGAATTATACCTGTGTGATGATTACACGATGTAAGTTTATAATCCAATTTTTGGACTGAAAAAACAGGGTGTGATGATTATGCAATGGCAACAATTACATGGTGAAACATAGTATAAACTTATCAAGAAGACAGACTATTTCATGCTTTGCCCAGTGACTGGCTGTTGTTCAGTTGTTTCACTCATGTCCAGCTCTGCATGACCCTATATGGGGTTTTCTTGTCAAAGATACTGGAGTGGATTGTCATTTCCTTTTCCAGCTCCTTTTACAGAGGAGGTAACTGAGGCAAACAGGGTAAAGTGACTTGCCCCGGGTTACACAGCTAGTAAGTGTCTCAGCCCAG
>JAQQSU010008048.1:0-13055 GCA_028627135.1 Pseudochirops cupreus | reverse complement strand
TGTCTCTCTCTCTCCCTCCCCCCCTCTCTTTCTCTCTCTCTCTGTCTCTCTCACTTCTCTCTCTGTGTCTCTCTACCTTCTCTCTCTCTCTCTGTCTCTCTCACTTCTCTCTCTCTCTCTCCCTCTCTCTCTCTCTCTCTTTTTCTCTCTCTCACTTCTCTCTCTGTGTCTCTCTTTCTCTGTCTGTCTGTCTCTCTCTTTCTCTCTCTCTCTCCTTCTCTCTCTCTCTCTCTTTTTCTCTCTCTCTCTGTCTCTCTCTATCTTGTCTCTCTCTCTGTCTCTATCTTCTCTCTCTCTCTCTCTCACTTCTCTCTCTGTCTCTCTCTTTCTCTCTCTCTGTCTCTGTCTATCTCTGTCTCTGAAGCTCCTCAGCACTCTGGCTTCAATCTATCTTTCCATTTGTCCAGGGTTTCCATTTTTTTCAGACACTTACTAGCACTGTAACCCCATACAAACCTCTTAACCTCTGCTTATCCCAGTTTCCTGATCTGTAAAATGGGGATAACAGTAGCACCTCCCTCTCTAGGTTGTTGTGAGACCAAGTGAGATAATAATCGCAACGTGCTTGGCCCACGGTAAGGGGTATATGAATGTTAACTGTTTATATTGAATTTATTCAATTTATGTTGATATTTTGTGTTTTATGTCACCTACATTTCTGAACATGTCTTTCTTCTTCTCTCTCTCCAAAAGCTGTACCTTAGTAATGAAGAATAAAAAAGAGCTCAGCCAAATAACCGATGTTTTGAAAAAGCCTGATGTTACTTATATGCAGTGTTCTACAGTCATAGCTCTCCAATTCCACAAAGAAATAAGGGGGCATGCCTTCTTGTATATAGTATTTAGATCCCAGTTTGGTCATTATAATTTCACAGTATTTGGATTGGGTTGCTATGCTGTTATTCTTTCCACTTACATCATTATGATCATTGCGTGTATTGTGTTCCTGATTACTTCATTTTGCATCAGTTCATATCAGTCTCCTCATGTTTCTCTGTATGCATTATATTCATCATTTCTTACAGTGTAGTCTACACAAGGATAGAGGCCTGCCAGCTTCTACTGAAGGGGTAAACTCTCTTGCAACACAAGTCATCCAGTCAGCTAATTAAAATCTGTAGATGTTAGTCTGATTTTTGAGCTGACTTTCTTCTGTTAATAGAGTTAATATCTCTCTCCTAAAATTCTATTCAAATTAGGATTAGAAATTTTCTTTTGCTACTAGTCAATTCCCAAGAAGAGTTTATATTTTTCTGAAAATCCACTGGGGGTGGAGAATGTGCCACAAAAGGCTTTGTGAGTCTGGGGAATCATGGTTTTCCTCAGACTCCTCAAATCTTCTAGGTGTTCCCAGTTAATGAATGGGAGGGAGGCAAGAAGAAAAAGTCTTGGTGGAGCCATTTCCATCTCAAACTTTCTCTTCTACATTCTTGCAACTGACTTTGTCAATGTGGTCTACAATTAACTTCTCAGGCTTTGGGGTATCCTGAAAAAAATTCATGATGGAGGTGTGGAAAAAGTGCTAAGTGATATCTGAGGGGGAAAGGTCATTGCCTTTGAGATGGGAAGGATGAAGAAAGGCTTCATGGAGGATGTGGTTGGACTTTAAAGAATGAGAAGGAATTCAACAGGTAAAGAAGAAGAGTACAGACATTTCAAGGAACAGTGGATAGAACACTGGACCTGGAACCAGAAAGACCTGAATTCAAATAGGGCTCTAGGCACTTAATAGTTGGGTGTCTTTGGGTGACTCATTTAACCTCTACTTGTTTCAGTTTCCTCATCTACAAAATGGGGTAAGGATAACATTTACCTCCCAGGATTATTGTGAGGATGAAAGGAGATAATGTTTATAAAGTGCTTTGTTAACCTTAAAGCATCATCTAAATGCTGGTGATGATAATGATGATGCTATGATGAAGAAGAAAAAGACACAGAGCATGGTTTTGGGGTATCAAGCAGTCCAGTTTTGCTGGAATGGAGATCCTAGAGTGAACAATGACATTGCATAAGACTCTAAAGGGTGATTCCAAGTTATATTAGGGACTGTGAACACCAGGCAAAACTACCTTTGGTCAGCTGATAATTACCTTAAATAAGGAGATGTTGACAAAATAATGACCTAGTTGCTTAATTTTCAACCTCATCTAGAATTCCAAAGATATTTTTGTAAGGGGGCTGATTAAGGAAGCCACCTATCACTCCGAGACATTCCCTCAGTCAACTGGGTAAGATTATGATACATAAGCCATTTTTTAGAGGCAGCTTAGTCTCAGTTCCTCATGGTACCCATCATTCACTGTCACTATGATGAATGGATTTCAGAGACTGAGCTTGCCTCTGGAAGAATGGTTGAGAATCAGGTGACCTCCCTATTATCTACAAAAGTGAATTGGTTCCTCTGGCCCACCACCCATTTCCTTTCTACCTTAAGAAGACTTAACAGAACATGGCTGTGTGTGTGTGTGTATGTGTGTGTGTGTGTGTGTGTGTGTGTGTGTGTGTGTATGTGTGTGTTTGAATTTACGATTTCTTCCCTTCTCTCCTCCAGGAAAAGTGGAGGGCAACTTATGGCAGAATTATATGGTAATAGTAGACACTTTCCTGAGAAGGAAATGCAAGGACATTGTTCCTGAAATACAACCTCCTGTAAATAAGAGATGGAGTGGAGTGGGATTTTGAATTCCTAGACAGACTGATTTCAAAATCCAACCTTCTAGCCCAGGAAGGGAGGTGTCCTGAGCAGCATTGACTTTGGGAGTTTCCTTATAGGTAACTCCAAAAATGAGAGTTCTTCAGTTCAAGAAATTATGTAACCTATATTTTAGAAAAAAAAATTCTGCTGCTTTATGCAGCAGATGGAGAAAGATGATAATAAACATAGTTCCTAAACTTCATCCTGCTTAAAGAGCAAAGGCCGAGTTCATATCTGGCCTCAGATCCTTACTAGCTGTGTGATCCTGGGCAAGTCACTTAACTTCGATTATCTACCAAAAAAAAACCAACAAAAACCAAAAAACAAAGCAAAGCCAGTGAGCTACTCTGACAGTCAGATCCAGAGGAAAGGAGATGTTTTGGTCAACAGCCACCAAAGTATGTTTACTTTCTAGGGGTAATCTAAGCCACAGGGTGGCACTAGGAGTCTTGGAGAGACTGTTTAGGTGCTGGAAAAAAAGGACTCACTAGGACAAGAAAGGGTCACTCCAATTTCAACCTCAATTTCAGTTCCCCTCTCGGAATGAGGGAGGGGAGGTAAGGGGCTATTTGACTCTATTCTATTTCTCTATGTGTTCATGGGCCTCTGTGAGTCCTTAGCATCTCATGTCCTTTATTGTTGTCGTAAATAAAGGCTGTCCAATACCCAACATGCATTTAGCATTTTCATTGCTTATATTGAAGATGAGGACCCAGTTATCCACATTTGTAGAAATGTAAACAGAAACAGTATGGTAGAAAGGTCACTGCCTCTGTGGCCAGAAGGCTTGGGTTCGAATCCAGCCTTTGGCACCAGCTGTGCGATTTCAGGCAAGTCAGTCTCCCTGAGCCTCAGATAACTTATCTATAAAATTACAGAGTTGGATTATCTGGACTCTGACATTACTTTCAGCTCCAGATGTGTAATTTTATGATCTAACTTTGATTTTGGACATTTCCCTGGAGTTTGGCAATGAACTAAGGAGAAAAATTGACTTTCTTTGGGTTAGGCCTCCGGGATCAGACCTAGTCCGGGTGAAGCCAGAGGTTTTTGGGGGACCTTGGGAAACATATTACTTTCCACTTTAAAACTTGGAACTATCATGCTTAGAGGAAGAAGCCTCAACAGACTGAGTCCCTAAAGAACCTTTAAACTACCACATATAATTTTTAAAGACTCCTTCACCATCCCCCAAATCCATCACTACAAGTAGTTTCTTTTCCTAAACCTTCTGTGTAAAAATTGTTAGTTGATTTGTTTTTTATGAAATTGGCATTGCCAATCTGATGAAAGCAAAGACTATTCAGTTCAAATTTTAAATCAATGACTATCTTGCAATATGGAAATAATAGTGGACAAGTCTCTGCTCATCACACTCAGCTCTGTATACTTTTTTTCTTTTGAAACCTTCAAGTAGGAAGAGTATGCAGTGGAAATATATCTATTGTCCCTACTAGAAATCCTTGGCTTAATTCCTAAAGCCTATTTCTCCAGGGAAGAAAAAGAGACAGCATAGATTGCAGGGAGAACTAAGTACTAAGCAGTGACTAATGGAAAAGGGGAGGATTTTTAAAATGGCTGTAGGATGTGCGATCTTGAACAATTCAGTAATTATCACCAATTGCCGCTTCACACACCCTTGCTAATAATAACAGGCACTTAGATTATCCTTCTGGATGCTATTATGTTAATCAGAGGGGAACAATACTTTAAACCCAGTATTTCTTGGTCCCTTTAATTCTCTTGAATTTATCTTTTATCCAGTTTCACTTTGGTGGTTTCTCCCTCTCTAGCTTCTTCAATCTCTTCCTCCCCACTAGACTTATCCATCCTTTTTCTACCCTCTAGATGTTGGTGTCCTTCAGGGTTCTGTTCTTGTGAATCTTTTTCCTTTCTTTTCATACTCTATACATTTGTTTTATACCTATACATTCACTACCATGACTCCATCTATTATACCAATGAAGATGATTCACATATATGCCTATATAATCATGTATATGTATTCATACCTATGATTTATATTTATATGCACACACATTGCTCAAACACTTCTTTCCTGAACTCTAGTTTCACATTTTTAATTCTCCTGAATGATCTGCTAGAACCTCAAATTCAGTGTGTCCAAAATTGAACTCTTAATCTTTTCCCCAAAACCATATTCTCCTTATTTTTCCTATTTTTGTCTATGACTTCACAATAATCTTGTTCACCTAGACTTGAAACATACAGTATTATTGTACTACTCCCTCTTTCTCACCCCTCATGTTCAATGAATCCTGATGTTTCTACCTTTGCAGTATCTCTTACATCCATTTCCTTCTCTCTGCTTTCATCACCAAGTTTAGGTCTTGCCTGGATTTTTGCAATTGGTTTCCCTCATCTTCTTCTCTTACCTTCAATCTATACTATATATTTATGCCAAATGAATCCACCTAAAACATCATTCATGAGACCCCTTTACTCAAATGGTTCCCTACCATCTACTTCAATAGGTTTCAAATAGCCTTCAATGGTTCCTTATCCTCTACTGAATAAAGTCATTTGCTTGATCTTCAAAGCTCTCCATTCTTTGTCCAGCGTCATCAAAATACATCAGCAATAATTTATTAAGCACCTACTATGTGCTAGATGGAGAAGGAAATGGCAAACTACTCCAGGACCTTTGCCAAGAAAACCCTAAATGGGGTACAACTGAACAAGAACAAGCTGGAAACACAAATACAAAAGTGAAGCAGTTCCTGCCTTTGAGGAGTTTACATCCTTTTGGGGGAAAACATATGCATACACAAATATATATGAAATAAATGTGGTGTGATTTTTAGATGGGAGGGCACTGGCAGCTTAAGGGAGCAGGAAAGGCTTCATGTAAGAAGTGCTGGTAGATCTGACCTCAAAGAACCTAGGAATTCAAAGAGGCAGAAGTGGCTGAATTCCCAGGATGGAGAATAGCTAGGGTGAAGGCATGGAGACCAAAGATAGACTGTGAGTGTGAGAAACAGTGAGTAGACCAGTGTGTCTAGTCCATAGAATTTGGGAAGGAGGATATTGTATAATAATGCTGAAAAAGGTAGTTTGGGGTCATGTTGTAAAGAACTTTAAATGATAAATTTCCCACTGTTTTCTTCCACACTCCAGTTATATGAGGTGACTTCTTGTGGTTCCCCAAACATGACCCATATGCTTCCATCTCCGTGTCTTTGCTCGCACCATCCCTCATGTCCTCAATGCCCTTTCCCCCTCAAGCTCAACCCAATTATTACCCATATGTTGATGTTCATTTGAAATGCTTTCTCATCCAGAATGCCTTCCCATCCCAGAAATGATCCCGCCCTCTTCTAAACAACCAGAGCCCTTTGGACCTCCATCCTGATACTTTCTCGTCCACTCTTCTTCTCCCCTCCCAACTTCACTAGGGCAGGGCTTGTGGGTCACTTTTCTCTGCATCTCTGATAACAGCAAGCACATTCATAGAGTTTTCCAGGGCTTAATAAACGCTTGTGGAATGTGTGAATCACTGCATGTGTGAATGTGAAAGGAAGCTGACCATAGGGCAGTGACGGTTTTTTGTTTGCTTTAATGAAGCAACGATCTTTTTCCTAGTTGAACTTACCGTTAAAGGAAAGGAAGAACAGCAGCATCATTATCTAATCTTGTCATCATCTCTCAGCTGTGCCTCTTCAGCACAGTGTAGCTGAATGGCACACACAAGATAAGACTACTGTACTTTAGCACAGATACCACATACTGTACAAAACAAACAAAAAACAAAAGTACAACAGGATTTCCATGCCATTGGAAAAGAAAAGGCAATGTGGTATAGTAGAAAGAACACTAAACTCTAAATTAATTTTAAAAACAATAAAAACCCTGGGTTTAAACCCTACCCCTGACATTTACTGTTTGTTTACTTATCCCCCTGGTTTTCCCAGTCTGTAAAATGGGATCAATAATACTTGTAGTGCCTACATTACAGGGTCGTGATAAGGAAAGTGCTCTGTAAACCAGAAAGGGTAATCATTCCTTTATTTCATTTATGTTTTAACTGTTCTGATCATTATCTAGCTAGCTCAGGTTGAGCTCAATAGAGGGCTCAGTGTAGGGAGGGTCCTACCTAATATCTAGGGCCAGACAGTGAGCAAGATGATAACAAAAGGTGTAAGTAAGTTTCTACCAGGGAACAGATGGTTCTTAGGTGCAATGGATGATGATGGTCTCCAAGTATCTACTATACTTGTGGAAAATGCTCATTTTTACATCTCCCCAGGTCCACCAGTACAGGATGCCAAGCAACTCCCACTGTCTCTTGATCCCCAGTATAAGAAACATCAGTCTAGGAGACTATGCTGTGCATAAAAGCTCTCCGTCTTAGCTCATGCAGTGTTTTGAAAACTCGAGATTCTACATTTACCAGGTTCTTTCAGTGATCAAGCTGCTCTCAGTGAGTAAGTTAGGCACCTCTTGGAAGTGGTATTAACTCAGATTGTCAGGGACAGACTGTCAGGAAACAAGCAATTTAGACTCACTGAGAGAGGTAGCAATTTGATGATGTGGGCAAAGAAGAAAAGCTTTTATTATTATCCTATTAGCTGGGGGACTCCCAGTCACATGATTCCCAAATCTGGTTTGGAGAGAGAACCTGCCTCTTTATCTTCTGCCTCTGGAGCTGCCAAAGGAATTTCTAGGTTTATTATATAGAATGAAATGCCAAGGCTCCATTTTCTAAATAATCTCTGACACATATTGGCTGTATAACCGAGGAAGGTCACCTAGCCTCTTAGTACCCTAGGGAACTTACTAAATTACAGAAGAATTTCCTGTTTCCATTGGTAGAGTTTCCCCACTAGGGGAATTCTGCATGCCAATGAGAGCAGGTGGGTGATACAGCAGAGAGCCAGGTCTGGAGTCAGGAAGACCTGGGCTCACATCTAGCCTCAGTGTGACCCTGGGAAAGTCGTTTGACCTCTGTTTGCTTTAGTTTTCCTCATTTGTGAAGTGGGGATAATAACAGCATCTGTCTGCCCAGGGGGTGGTGAGGATCAAATGAAATAATAATTATTAAGTGCTTGGTGGAGTCCTGGCATAGAGTAAGCACGAAATGAATGCTAGCTGTGGGGGTGGTGAGGTGGCGCAGTGAAAAGAGTGTCGGCCCTGGAGTCAGGAGGACTTGAGTTCAAATCTGGCCTCAGACATTTAATACTTAGTAGCCGTGTGACCTTGGGCAAGTCACTTAACCCTGATTACCCTACCTTCCCCCTCCAAAAAGCAAAAAAAAAATGTTAGCTGCTACTACCACCACCACCACCACCACCACCACCACTACTACTACTACTACTACTACTACTATTGTTTTCAATCTTGCTTGACTCTGCATTAGCAAAAATACTGGAGTGGTTTGCCATTATTCTCCAGTATGACTGTATTTTACATATAAGGAACTGAGGGAAATGAGTTAAATAATTTGCCCAGGGTCACACAGATAGTAAGTGTCCAATGCTGGAGTTGAACTTGGATCTTCCAGACTTCAGGCCTGGTGCTCCATTCCCTGCATGACTTAGCTGCCCCTATTATTGCTGCTGCTGCTGCTGCTGCAACTGCTGCTACTACTACCATTATCACTACTACTATTACTACCACTACCACTTCTACTACTACTACCCCTACCACTACTACTACCACTTCTACTATTACTACTACTACCATTACCACTACCACTACCACTACCACTACTACTACTACTTCTACTACTACTACTCCTGCCCTACCACTACCTCTACCTCTACCGCTACCACTACCACTACCACTACCGCTATCACTACTACTAATACTTCTTCTACTATTACTACTACTACTATCACTATCACTACTACTATTACTGCTGCTGCTACATCCTTAGAACAGTTCTTGACACATGATAAGCACTATCGATGTTAGCTATTATTATTGTAAAGCATTTAGCATAGTGCCTGGTACATGGTAAGCTCTGCATAAACATTAGCCAACATCATCACCACCATCACCATCATCACCATCATCACCATCATCATCATCATCGTCATCATCATTTCTATCATCACCATCACCACCATCATCATCATCATCACCATCATCACCATCACCATCATCATCATCACCATCACCATCACCATCATCATCATCATCATCACCATCATCATCATCACCATCACCATCATCATCATCACAGAAGGAGAACTGGGCTTTGCCATTGGTCTTTTGATTTAGCATGTAGAGACTTTTTGGGTACAGTTCCTTTTAGAAAGATAAAAATCGGGGGCAGCTAAGTGGTGCAGTGCATAGAGCATGGGCCCTGGAGTCAAGAGGACCTGAGTTCAAATTCAGCCTCAGACACTTAACACTTACTAGCTGTGTGACCCTAGGCAAGTCACTTAACCCCAATTGCCCTGCCTTCCCCCTTCCAAAAAGACAAAAAGAAAGAAAGATAAAAACCATATTTTACTCAGTCATTAGACTAAGAAAAAAACCTTTCAGTGGCTTTCCCTCGCATAAGTGTCTATCTGTTTCTCCCAGCTGGAATTTGTGCTTCACTATCTAGTATCTTTGCCAAGAAAACCTAAAATGGGGTCACAAAGAGCCAGACACAACTGAAAAAATGATTGAACAACATTAATCCAGAATGAGCTACTTCCCTCTCCACCAAGCTCTTTTGAATAGAGTCGGTAGAGCTCCTACTAACAGTGTCCTCAGGATTAATTATTTTTTTAAACTGTATTTCCTTATCACCAAGGGCTATGTCAGAGACCCTACTCTGACTTGAAGTGCAAAAGTCCATTCACCCCCCAGCTTAATTTTTAATTGTTAAACTGGGAACAGCCAGTTAGTTCATCCTTCCAACAAACTGCCAAAGCCTCTTGTGGGTTTGGGGATGTCCAGTTTTTCAAACTACCTAAAGTGGAAGGGGAAAAAAAAATAAACACCAACAAAAAACTAAACCCTGGGAGCAAAGTCATTTTGTTATTCCCTTATGCTTCCACGCTTCTAGTCCCATTTTTGGTTTTTGATATGTGTGTACACACATATACACATATATATGTTCAAATCTGGCCTCAGAAACTTATTAGCAGTATGACCCCGGGTAAGTCACTTAATGCTGTTTGCCTCAGCTTCTCATCCATAAAATGAGCTGGAGGAGGAAGTGGTAAACCACTCAGGTATCTCTGCCAAGAAAACTCCAAATGGGGTCACAAAGAGTCAGGCACAACTCAAATGACTGAACCGCAACAAATGCATATACAGCCGAAAAGTTCTGAGCAGTGGCATGACAGGTTCAAACCAATGTGCTACAGGTCCTTAGAACTGGCATGGCCTTGCAGAATTGTGTGCTGATAGGCTGATGAACCTCGGTCACATTCTACAGGTCTATAAACGATCAGGCTTTGAAAGGTTAGAGCAAACTTGGCATTCCAACAATTGAACTGTGGCACAGAAGGAAGATATCAAGAAGGGTTGTTGGTTCAATCTCAGGGCAGAAGACTTAAGCTGAGGGAAGTGCCCAGAAAAGACTGGCTTTTCCCCTAATTTCCTTTCCAAATGCCTGTCTATCTGCAGACTCTATAATATAATCTGCTATTTTGTTGCCCAAATATTTTCAGTGAACTGAATTTTACCTCCATTGCAGAGACCTAGGGGTTAACTAGGCAGAGGTATAAATGTAAAGTTAGGCATAGAGCCCAAGTGATTAAAATGATGGAAGTTTTACTTAGAGATGATTCTTTCTTAGAGAAGATAGATTTAGTCTAGAGAATAGGTAAACTTCTTGGGGATCCAGAAAGTGTCCATCTCTAGATTCAGGGGTAGGCTGAAAGCCAGCTCAAATAGAGCCATGGTTAGATTTTCAGTGTAGGGGTGGCTAGGTGGTGCAGTTGAGTTCCGGCCTGGAGTTAGGAGGACCTGAGTTCAAATCCCACCTCAGATGCTTAACACTTACTAGCTTTGTGACCTTGGGTAAGTTACTTAACTCCAATTGTCCTGCCTTCCCCCCTCCAAAAAGCAAAAAAAAAAAAAAATCAGTGTAAGCATATATGCCTTGGAAATCTGCAAGCATTCCACATCAGGGTTTGATTTTCTGTTCTCTTGACTGTCAAGGCTTGAGAAAGCAATGGAGAAAACTAAATTTAAAAGTGTGTCTGCATACAGTCTTTTCCCCCAGAGAATCCATGGATGTTTATGATGTCAGTACGTGTTTATTTACTAGGATACCTCTGTGTAAGAGGCACTGGGCTAGAAACAAGAACATGAAACGAAGAACTTTCTCGCCCAGAATCAATGAATCCTGGACAAGCTATCTCAGGCCACAACAATATGGGCTTAAGATGACGTTCCCCACAAAAAGAACTGAGTTGCCGGAGTATAGTAAGAAAGTCCCTGCCTCAGGCCTTAGACTCTCACCCTCATAAGTAAAGAGCTGGAGAAAAAACTTCTGGAAAGCTGGGACTACACAACTTTGCCACCAAATCCACAGCCAGAAGAGATAGAAGCCTGCTACCGACTAGGGAAAGACGTGGCAGAAGGAGATCAGGAAGGAGAAAACAGGGAGGTAAAAAGAGCAATCCTGTAGTTGCCTTGTGTATCACTGAGATTCAACAATAGGAATCTTGGAAATTCGTAGGTCCTTAGTAGCGGGGTCCCCAAATCTCAGAGTCAGACGGTGCTTTAGATTTCAGATCCAACTTATGCCTTAGTTCCTTCTATTCATCTTCATTCATTCATTCATTTTTGATTTATTAATTATTCATCTTCATTCATTCATTCATTATTGATTTATTAATTATTCATCTTCACTCATTCATTCATTATTGATTTATTAATTATTCATCTTCACTCATTCATTCATTATTGATTTATTAATTATTCATCTTTATTCATTTATTTCTTGGTCTCTTTTTGCTCCCATCCACATTTTCTTTGTAATGTTTCAAGGTAAATAGCAATTTAAATGTCTATTATCTTACTAATTACTAATCGACTATTATTTTACTAATCTTGGACTAATTTACAAATTATTATATTATTAAATGTGCTATGGGGCAGCTAGGTGGCACAGTGGATAAAATGCCAGGCCTAGATTCAGGGACACTGATCTTCCTTCAAATCTGGCTTCAGATGCTTCCCAGCAACCTGAGCAAGACACTTGGCCTCCGTTTCTTCATCTGTAAAATGAGCTGGAGAAGGAAATGGCAAACCACTCCAGGATCTGTGCCAAGAAAATCAGAAAAGGGGTCTCAGAGTCAAACACAACAGAAAAATGAATCAACAACAAATTATTTGCTATTTGTTTTCAAGGAGAAGGAGAAAAGAAGGGTTAGAGGGGAGGAAGAGGCTGTGTTCTTCCTTTTGAAAGGAAAACGCAGCAAAAAAAGGAGGATTGTAGCAACTAGTATCTAGCAGCTGAAGCCACTGAACTGGGTTCTGGTCTGGATTCTGCAGGTGAAACAACACTGTGAGTTAGGGAGTATGAAGGAGGCAGTGGTAGTTCCCTATTCTCTGTGCCTAAGCCCATGGTGCATGGTATAGTTATGGGTTGGCTTCATTTCACTACTTCCTCCTGAGAGAGGAATATAACAGTCATTCTTGGTTGAACAAGAGACATTGGATTGTTATTTGTGGGAGAAAGTGAAGGCCTTCCAGCTAACCAAGGCACATGGAGAAATTTTAGGCAAAGGAAAAGATGGGATGTGACTAAAGTCTAATTCTTCTAGAAAAAAAAAAGAAAATTTTATAAAGGCAAGTAGGCAGGAACTTAGCTTTATGACTCAGTTGAAAGATGTTTCCCCATAACACAACAGTTTCATTGCAGTCCCTAAAGAACATTACCTATTGAATCGTCAGCTGCATTTCCTGTGACACATTTGACTTTCTCTTGGAGACTTGGGTTTGCCATCTGTATCAGCAAGCACCTAGCATACCCAGGATGGCTGCTAGCACAGGTTCTTAGATCTGCTTTTCTAAAGGAAAGCAACTCAAAATGGGGTTAACAATCTTACTTTAATCAAATACATATACATATAAATATATAATTCACTTAGTTCAGGAGAAAAAGTCAGCACCCTGATCTTCAGAAAATACAAACAGAAGTTACAAAGAGACAAAAAATACAGAGACAATAACACAATTCCACAGAACAACAGACAGGGCTTCTGGCTGTCTGACCATTACATACACACGGTGTTAGTTCCAGAGAGAGAAGCACCAGCATTTGGATTTTTGAAGCTGGGGGGCTCAATGGCTTCCCAGAGTCTATTCTAGGGGCAGAGAACATCACGACCCTTTGTATCAGCAATGCAGTATTCACAATGCCTACAGTAACTATAAATATGCTGAT
>JAQQSU010008046.1:0-13056 GCA_028627135.1 Pseudochirops cupreus | reverse complement strand
GGATAGGGATTGGGTAGGAACTTTGATTGGTATGAATCCCTCCCAAGGAGGAATTTCCTCTATCAATGCATGTGGGCATCATCTCTGCAACTTAGAGATAGCCCAGAAGAATTGCAGTCAAAGATAAGAACAGTTTTGTAACTCTTCTTGCATACTTCCAAATTGCTATTTCAGAATGGTTAAAAGAATCCAAAGCTCTGCCAGCAGAGAATTAGTATGTCTCTTTTCCCACAGCCCCTCCAAAGCTGAATTTTTTTCCATTTTGCCAATTGGATGGGTCACAGAAGCAACTTGAATCCACCTCAAAAGTAATAAGATGAGCTTTTCCCCATGAAAACATCTGTGAGAGCCAATGCCTCCCACATCAGACCCAGCCAGAGCCTCTTATCATCACACAATACTCTTGGGCATCATGCCCTTAGGATGTCTGTGGCCTGCTCACCTTCCCTGCTAATGTTCTCCCATTGTTGCCTCCCGTCTGCTGTCTACTGCTGTCCTATGCATAGTTCCCATGTGGAATCTCCCCACTGTTTCCATAACTCTCAAAAACCTCCCCAATGGGTCAATTGAAGACCCTGTAAAGGAGGGAGAGTGCTTTTCAGACCCTTTTTATTAGAGAAGAGCCTCCAATCTTGGCATAGCTCAGGGCCAAATACACTGCTTTTGTCTTTAATGGAATACATCTTGGCAAATGATAAAAGGCTTTGCAACCAATAATCTCCAATGAAAGAGGAATTGCAAGGTTGTCAGGGAGAGGAGAGTTGTGGTGTCTCCAAGAACATTTTGAAGAAATCACAAACTTTGACCTTAAATAGTTCTTGTGCCAGCCTTTCTACTCACTTGAGCCATCCAGATGATTTTCAGAAGGAATGCTATACTTGTAATCAAAAGACCTGAGGCAGATTCTGATTCTGAACATGACGAGCTCTATCATCTCCAGCAGTTAACTTACCCTCTTTTAGCCTCACTTTCATTGTCTGCAAAGTGGGGATAGTGATATCTGCCACAAGGAAATTGCCTTTTGACTTTAACATATGATATAAGTGTGAGTAGCACCAGTAGTCATGATGGCACTGGTACAAATATCTTCCTATCAGAGCTCTATTGTGTGTCAGCTGGATAATGAGGTGCTTATTAGAACTATGACCATCATGGAAGCCACTGGAGGTCAATTGCATCCTGGCTGGCTAGAAACCGTAGCAGATTATCAGTCCTGATAGCTGAGGAAAAAAGCAAATCTGGTCAGGAAAACATAGAATTCACTCAGGTATATATTCTTAACTGGAGAAAAGACAAAGAGAATTTGTTCAAGTTCTGAAGGGAAAGGATCAAGATGTTCCATCCAAGGAGACAGCCGAGAGACACGAGTAAATGCTAGGATGTACCTGTATGACTTTAAGCAAGTTGCTTGATTCTTTGAGTTCTTTGTCTACAAAATAGATAGAGAGATGGCTTGATTTGGAGTCCCAGGAGACCAAATCCCAGCTCTGACATTCACATACTTGTGTGACTATGATCAAGTCTAATAATCCTCACAGGACTCAGTCTCCTTATCTGTAAGATGAAAGTATTGGATGAGATGGTCTCTAAATATCCTTGCAGCTTGAAATCTGGGATTCCCTGACTAGATTTTCTCTGAGGTGCTAACTCTCAAATCTTAGAATCTTGTGATTTATTTCAAAGAGACCCAAAACTGTGAAACTGAACAGAGACAAACAACCTAAAAAGCCTTTGGGTTTTAGGCTCTTTTTCACAGCCCATGCTTACGATGTGGTAGTTAATGTAATTGATGTGGGGCTACATTGAGAGAGACAGAGTGTCCAGACCACTAGAGGTGATAAATCATGACTCCTGCTGCCCTTTTCTCTCCCTGGTTTTTGTGGTTTGAATATCTAGAGTATCAGGTTCTGGTCATGGCATTTACATGTTGTTAGTGACCCTTGGAGCCCCTTCCCACAAGGGACTCCTCCCTGAATTCATCAGAATCCTTGGCAAACTTGATCTCAATGAGAGAATACAGGTTTTATTATTTTTTCTTATTCTTCCTCCACTCTGGAAGAGGAGAAAAATCTCCATAAAGCTTGGATGTCGTTCAATCCTGGGCCTGCTCAAAAGGTATTAAGAGAGTCCCTTTTCAGAAAAAGGAAATCAGGGCACAAATTTGATTTTAAATAGAAGATCCTGTACTAAATAACACCACAAAAGAACTTCTTAAAACATAAACGACTCTCTAAGAACACAATCACAAATACTTCAAAGTCAAACAATAATCCATCACACCTATTGGACCCTCCAGGAAGATAAAGACAACTTTGTGGGCCTGTTGAAAAAATATTTATTTAACCTGGATTTTTATTATCTGGATCAACTCCCAGGACCAGGTCTCCTGACCATTCAGGTGTGACTCTTTAGGTTTTTTGAGTTCAAAGTTATCCCATCAATGATCATCTTTTCTAACAAGTAGTAGAGTTACGGGAAGCCCTTCTCACTGGGCAGCCAACTCCAATTCAGAAATTCATGAATCCAGGAACTCACAAACTCATTGAGGTTACCATCAGGGCTGAAACATCTATTTCTCAGGATCTCTGCTTGGTGACCTGGGCTCAGGGAAAGAAACAGAAGAGGCTGTCAAGGCCTGGAGTCTCATTCTTAATTACGTCTCATCTAGGCAAGTGTATGTTCCTCAGTGCCATTTGCTTGAACTGCAGATTATCATTTCTACCGGGAAGGAAAGTGTGATCCTGGTCTTACTGGAGTTCTAAGGTAGTGCTGGAAGAGTCTCATAGCTACACACTCCAAAGCAAAGAAGGAAATAGAGCTAGTTCTCTCCTGTTCTCCTTACTAGGGAGAGTTCTTCTGTTTCAAGTACTAATCGTCATCCGGGCAATCCCAGTCCTGGGCACCAAAGGAATGGTCAGAAGCTGTTGAGTCATGTATGTCTTCTAGCAATGGACTAGAACACATGTACCCAGAAAGGGTGCAATTACTTGTCTGACTCTTGTTAAATTAAGAAGAGTAGTAAAAGGTCCAAAAGATGGTAACCAAGGTGATAGGGAAACTGGAGGTCAGATCATGTGAGCACTGGTTGAAAGAAATGGGCATATTAAGTCTAGAGAGAGGACTTGGGAGGTGGAATTGTGACATAATCACTGTCTTTGAATACTTGAAGGGCTGTCATGTGGAAGGGACATATGATTTGTTCAGTTTGGTCTGGGAGGGTAGACCTTGGACCAAAGAGTGGACATTAGAGGAAGGCTGAGGTCAACTTACCCTAATGGTAAATTTCCTACTGTGGAAACTTTTTAATAGATGGAACAATCTATGTTGGGAAGTAGTGAGTTCCCCCTCAATAGAGGCATATTTAAATACTCTAATAGATGACTGATGGCACTTGTATAATTAAAAACAACCAGTCAACAAGAATTTCTTGAAGATATATTACAAGATATTTACTAAAGATACTTAAAATATTTTATTAAAGATCTTGTTAGATATATGCATATATGCATATATGCAATATATATTATTAGTATCTGTACTGTGCTTGGTTCTGGGAATATAATTATAGAAGTGAGACAGTGCCTGTACTCAAGGAGATTGCATTCTACTAGGAAGATACAACATCTTCATAAAGAAATAATGGGATATATTCATACACACACACACACACACACACACACACACAAACACACATACAAAATCAGGGCTGGACATTAACATCTGGTAGAGAGTCTTCTCTGTTTGAGCAGTTAAAGTCTGATCCTGTTTGGACCATTCACCTTAATGTTAGAAGTGATTTTTCTACTCTTTATCAGCTTTAAAGATGAAAGAAACCAATACTGTGAGCAGCTGAGTGACCCATTGAAAGTCACATGAGTAGTGAAGGGGGCAAGGCTAGCACCTGGATCACTTGAGACTTTCAATTGAATGTTCTTTCTACTACTCCATCCAAAAGTCTGAAAAATGGATTTCAGAGAAGGACAACAAAAAGCATGTGTCTGCATCCCAAGAAGATTGATTGAAGTGACAGGATGTGTTTAGCATAGAGTAGAGTTAGGGGAGACATGGTGTTTCTCTTTAGTATTTGAAGGGCCATCACATGTAAAAGAAATTAGACTTGTCTTCTTGGATCTAGAGAGCAGAACCAGGAGAAATGGATGGGAAAGTGCAAAAGAGTAGTTTAGAACTGATATTGGGGGAAACTAGCCCTTTCTGATAATTCTAGCTATTCTACAATGGAATGAATTACCTTGGGCATAGCAGACTGCTCCTCATTAGAGTTATTCAAACATAGGACTGATGACCAATCAATCAGTCAACATTTTTTAAGCATGTACTTCGTGTCAGGCACTATACTAAGCAGTAATGATGCAAAAAAGGGCAAAAGACAGTTTCTGCCTTCAAGGAACTTACAATCTGATGAACTGCTTGCCAGGTATGTAATAATGGGGATATCTTTATGCCATGAATAACACTAGATGGCTGCTGCTCTCCAGCTCTGAAAAATCCTCTTAAAGCCCTACAGTACCTAGAACAATAAAATTACAGTTTTAGAGTTGGAAGGGAACTTGGAAGTCATCTAGTCCAACTAACTTGTCTTACATATGAAGAAATTGAGGCCCAGAATGACTAGAATTCCATGACCTAAATCTTTCCCCAGACTTGGTTTTCTACTTTTGATCCTGACCTTGGTGCAAGGTATTTTACTGTGAATATGGTAACATCAAATTCCTAGTGCAAACTGAACTTTGATATTTCTCCAAAATGCTAAATTTGTGTAAAATAATAAGATGTGTGTGTGGAGGGATGTATAATAGATTCTTCATATGACCTCTCTTTATGTCATGTCTCCTCATCCCAGGATCTGCCCTGAGCCAGGCACTCAAGCTCTTGCCATGTGGACTCCTGATTGCTGACAATTCACTCTTTTCAAGTCTGAGACCCATGATGCTGCACTGTGTCCATCTTTGTGCCACGACACTGAGGCAGATAGCCTTCCTGCAATGTCCCCCCTGTTCCCTTTCTACCTTTAGCTTGGGAAGCAATCATCAAATCAATGCTATTAGTTCTAGAAAAAAATTCAATTAATTGTACTGTAGCTTCATTAACCAATGCTGTAACTTCCCAGACCAAAACTCCCCTTTGCCATTTCCCATATGTGTTATCTCCCCCTATTTCAGGAATTCTTAACCTTCTTTTATGTGATTGACTGACCAATTTTGTAGTCTGGGGCAGCCTGTAGATTCCTTCTCTGAATAATAGTTAAATGGAATGCCAAAGTTTAATTAAAGGGCAATGAACATAAAGGTGTATTTTTTACCCCATTCAAGTTCTTGACCGTTTCAGGACCCCCTGAAATCTATCCACAGATCTATGGATCCCCATGAAGAATATTTGCCTCACTTAAATGGAAGGTTTTATTTAAATATAACATTTATATTCATAAATATATTTCATTATAGTTACATATTTTACTTAAATGTGAGCCTTTTCATTTAAATATAGATGAAATCAGGGACCATCTTGCTTTTTGTATTTTCATCCTCAAGGCTTAGCATAGTGACTGGCATATAGTAGGGTTTAACAAAGAATTTTTCGTTCTTTCATTTTTTTTTAAAAGTAACTATCTTCTCTGGAAATTGTGGGCTGACTCAGAGACAAAGAGAATATGGGGCTGGGAGGTTTGGAAAAGTGTTAGTCTTTGAAGCTCCATTCTCTTTTTGGGGGGCAGGGTTTATGGTTGTAGGTCCAAAGAACATGGGCAGTGAGCAGTGATCTTCAGAGGTTGTGCCCGCAGGGTAATTGAGGAAGGAAGGTCATATGAGCTATGCATATACCACACTCAGGTCTTAAAAAAGATACTGTCAGGTCAGCCTATCTCTTGTGAATTTTATGGATCAATGTAGGGGAGAACAAGCGAGTAAATGTCCAGGTAAGTCTTTAGAAAACTCCACTGTGATTGTCCCAGGTTCCTTCCTGTTTCTCTTTATGTATTTTGTGGCCCTGTGACACAGGCCTGGGTCACTTCATCAGCATTTGTTGAATGGTTTATTATTCCCTAGTTCCTGACATAGTTTTGAGCATATATTAAGTGCTTTAAAAACACTTTCCTTCCTTCACTCACTCACC
Source organism: Pseudochirops cupreus (assembly GCA_028627135.1). Classification (NCBI taxonomy): domain Eukaryota; kingdom Metazoa; phylum Chordata; class Mammalia; order Diprotodontia; family Pseudocheiridae; genus Pseudochirops; species Pseudochirops cupreus. The sequence continues at coordinate 6,927 of JAQQSU010008046.1, read as the reverse complement.
CAGTGTCCTCAGTAGTCATGCCATATGTTGTCAAATGATAATCTGGTCCAACTCATACTCAAAAAAGTATTCTCACTATCTGAGTAGTGGGCATCCTGTCTTTGCGTGATCACCTCCTATGAGCCCTGCCCCACCACTCCCCTCCTGATGCAGTCCCTTCTATTTTTAGAGACTTCTGTTTTTATAAAGTTCTTCCTAACATCACACACACACACACACACACACACACACACACACACACACACACACGTGCACACACATGTGTCTGTCTTCTATCCGTTGCTTTTGGTTTCTGTTTTTGTGGTGCCAATAGACGGCTTCTCCATGGGACAACCCTTCAAATACTTGAACAAAGCTCCTCATGGAGCTTTCTTTTCTTCAGACTAAACATCTCCACTTCCTCTAAATGCGTCTTCCTATGCATTGTTGGAAAAGATTTATACTCTCTGGTTATACCATTCACACCTGCTCAGGCCCAGCTTGGTTTCTTCTATCTTCTATGCAGATATGGTACAGACAGAAATAACAAAATACAATTTTCACCAACTGTAATGGGTTGTTACTGCCAGATTCCAGGCTCTTTGTGTTAATCAGCTCTGTGGGGTCTCAGAAAGAAATGATTCTGAGAGAATAGATGGTGGAACAAGAGGATTTTATTACTATCATCTACTGCCTCAATTACTGTGCCATAAATAGTTTCTACCTCATCTTAGGCTGGGAGTAAGAAGACAACCTGAGACATGATGCAGGAAGGCCATGTCAATGTCACAAAACACTAGGATTTCATAGTCACATTATGTCATTCTACGTAGTAACCTTTCTTTCCATATGCAATTCCCACCCCTACCACACACACACACACACACACACACACACACACACACACACACACACCTTCTTCCTCACCTCTTAGCTTTTGTACTCTCAGGATAGTAGAGTTCTTATTTTGTCAGGGATGCCTGAGAGTTATATTCAGTTGTATATTTTGGGTAGAATTTAATATGATGAAATTATACATACATATACACATATATTTAAAGAGAAAGAGAGAGAGAGAGAAAGAGAGAGAGAGAGAGAGTCTTATACTTAAGTTTGAAGAACAAATTATCTAAATATCTATTTCATAAGTGTGAGATTGGGGAGAAAGGACTAGATTTCATTTCATGTAGAGACAGTTTTGAAAGCTTGGAAGGACTGTGGGTAAATGTCATCAACATGATGTGGTAGTCAAAAAGGAGTATGTGATCTTCTAGCATATCACCAGGTATCTATGAGTTGTCTCCCCTATTCAAATATAAGATCCTTGAGAAGAAGAATCATGTCTTTGCCTTTCTTTGCATTCCCAGTGAACAATGCAGAGTAAATGCTTAATAAATGGGTTTGATTGATTTTAGGTTTCATTAAGTGAAGTACAGGACTCAGCAATCAGACAAGGATGGTTTTGTTGTACTCTGTCCTGGTTAGACCAATTTGAGGAGCCTGGTTTTCTATTAGACATTGCATTTGAGGAAGGATGTTGACAAGGTATTGTCCAAAGGGCTACTGGAATGGTGAAGGGTATTGAGATCATAACTATATGAGCATTGACTAAAGGAATTTGATAAGCTGTAAAGGGGGAAAAGGGTCTACATTCTGTTTTGTGACAGGGAGCAAAGTGAGTAATAACATGGGGAATTGAAAAGAGACAAATGTGGACATGAAGTAAGGCAATACATACTAACAGCTAGAGCTATCCTAAAGTGGAAGGGACTCTTCTGAAAGAAGCTGTTCTAGAAAATCAGGATGACCACCTTGGGGGTCATGTTGGGGTTGGGGGTGGGAAGGGTTTTTTCTTCAGGTATATGCTATAAGATATGGCCTTCAGACTCCAAAAGTTTATTGTTCTATGAAATGAAGAGTAGAACCTTCAGGGAACTTCCATGATGATGAGGAAGAGGAGGATAATGATGATAATGCTGAATTTTATATAGTGTTTTATGGTTTGCAAGGCACTTTACAAATATTGACTCATTTTATATTCATAACAATTATGCAGGTAGGTTCTATTATTATTTCTATTTTACAAATGAGAAAACTAAGGCAGAGAAACTTTTTAAACATTAAATGACTTTTCCAGTGTTACACACCTAGAGGTCAGATTAAAACTCAGTTCTCCCTGACTCCAGGTTCAGTCCTCTCCTTGTTGAATCCCCTGTCTATCTACTTAAAGTGAAAATATAATCACAAGTGATTTTAGACTGTCTAGAATGGGGGGCTTCTAGGAACAAGAAGGTGATGGTTTCTTTGTTCTCAGGCCATCTGTTTTTTGTTGCTGTGATTTCATTTAATTCATTTTAGCATTGATTTTTTAAAATCGAGTTCCAAATTCTCTCCCTTTCTCTCAATTATACGCGTGAAGTCATGCAAAACACATTTCCCTATTACCCATATATCAAAATAAATTTAAAAAAAAATAAAAACCAAGAAACTAAAAGAAAAAAGCATGCTTCAATCTGTGCAAAGAGTTCATTAACTCTCTCTCTGGAGGTGAATAGCATTTTTTCATCATGGGTCCTTTGGGAATTGTCTTGGATCATTGTCTCGATCAGAGTAGCTAGGTCTTTCATAGTTGATCATAATTACAGTGTTGCTAGTGTTGTGTCCAATCTTCTCCTCACTACACTTTGTATCAGTTCATTAAGTCTTTACATGTTTTTTTTTTCTCCTGAAAGCATCCAATTGGTCCTATCTTGGCTATTATTCTGGGTGCCACCTTTCAAGAGTGATGGTAGCTGGAGAGTGCCTAGAGCTAGATAGCCAGGATATACAACTATCTAGAGGCTGCAATATATAAGGATTTGTTGAAGGAATTGAGAATATTTAGTAGAAAGATAATATAGTAGAGAGATAGCGGGTAGAATGTTCAGAGTCTTAGGTCTGAGAACAGTTAGAAATCCAACCATTTCTTGAAAAAAAGAAAGAAAAACCTCTTCAAGAAACCAGCTCCCTTTTATCGACTCAATGCAGAATTATTAATAGCTATCTGCTTCAGGGTCTGTTTTATAGTTTTCCACTTCCTACCAAAACCGGATCCTAGCAAAGTTCCTCTATGGGTAAAAGTCATTTTCTTCCTAGCCTATCAATGGATGTTTCTAGAAGTAAGAATTCAAAATGTCCCTGAGACAAGCGGAAGGTAAAATCCCTCAGTAGCTCGTTATAGTTTATTAATGGCCTTGGGTTACCCTTGGATGAAAGCTACAGCAATCTCATTGAGTTCCATAATGAATCCCATTGGTAGATTAAAGGTTTTCTGAATTTAGAGAAAAACAAAGTCTTTTCTGTGTCTGTCTCTTCTGACAGTCTGTTTCCCAGTAGTCCCAGGGAAAATGGCCCCATCCCTTGGGATTGGCACAGACTGGTAAAGAAGCCAAGAGTGGTATAACAAAGAGCTGGAGGAGCTGGATTCAGATATCACTTCTGATGCTTAGTGTGGTGTGACAGTGAGCAAATCACTTGTTTCCTCATCGAAACAAATTAAGATCAGCTAGATTGCTTTTGAGGGCTCTTCCAATCCCAGGTCTATGACTCTATGATCCCAAGTCTCAATGTAACCTCTCTGAGCCTCAGTTTTCTTATCTGTAGAACTAGGGGGTGGGCTAGATGGCCTCTGAGGTACCTTCCAGCTCTAGACCATTGATCTCATGAGTCATTGAAGCAGAAGATAAATTTCAAGTGGGAATCTGACCACTTCCCCAAATCACCTTCTGTGAGAGGAAAACACTTTATGAAGCTGAGAATGCTATAGAAATACAAAGCATTCTCCTGTTCCAATGCTTCCTTCAGTACTTTCCAGCTGAAACCATCTTGCTGGCACTGCCTCTTACAGCTTTTGATTTCTTTTGCCCCTTGCCAAACCCTGCTATAAATCCCTTGGAATTAACTGTCTCCTCCTCCCCATCCACAGTTCCATCAGCAAAAATGCATCCCAGAAGCCTCTCTGCTCAGGTCTGACCAGGGCCAAGGAAGCAGGGGGGCTGCCAGGTGCCAGATGCTGCCAAGTCCCCATTGCAGGCAGCGCTTGGATTTGTAAACAAGTTTTCACAATGGCACCCAGCTGGCATGATTTCCAGAGAGAGATTCAGAGAGGCAGGCAAAGTGTGAACTGGAAACAATGATTGCTTTACTTCTCTGGTGGACAAAGAGAAAATGGCAGTAGGATTCATGAGTGAAGAACCTTTCCAATTAGGGAAGAGAAAAAGAGACACAGCTGATTGTCCTGGCAACAGCAATGACAGCAGTAGTCACCCAGGCTTCTTCACCTTCAGCTATGAGTACAGCGTACAAGCATCTGGGAAAGAAGAAAAATAGATCATCAGAACCGAGCATTAGAAAGTTGGAATGTCCTTCCAGCCTGTGAAGGTATCCATCATGTACTAGAACTGGGGTTCCTAATGCAATCAATATGAGATGTCTATAGACTCTTTTTCAGGCCACTGTTTCTAAATGCACACAATTAAGAAGGAAATCCAATATATTGAGAAACAATGATCAAAATAAAATAAAAGCTCTTAGGACCCAAATCTAAGGACAATACCAGAGTAGAGGTGGGGAACCTGTGACCTTTAGCTCACATATAGCCTTCTAGAGCCTTATTTATGTGTGGCCTTTTGACTGGTCTAAATTTTACAGAACTGTAAAATTGGAAGGCTGCACTTAAGCCTTCTTCTTCACAGATTAAGTGTTGGATCTGCAATCAGGAACACCTGAACTCAAAATCTGCCTCAGATACTTACAGGCTGTATGACTTTGGAGAAGTCACTTAACCTGTCTTAATTTAGTGAAATATAAAAGTGGGATAGTAATAGGACCCACCTTACAAGGTTGTTATGAGGATAAAATGAGATGATGTATATAAAAGAGCTTTGTGATACAAAGCATTGTACACATTTTAGTTTTTGTTATTATTACTACCTGAAACTCCTCTTCTTCAAGGTAAATTTCGACTAGTCCTTAGGTGGCATGGGGTCAAACCCAATCACCATTCAACTTGCCTACTTTGGGCCACTCTTTGGTATATACTTGGTGTCTGTCCTAAAATGAGGCAAGCCAAATCGTACATACATAGCTTTCCAGACATGATCTGAATAAGTTAGAGTACAATGAGACAACCAGTTCCCTAATCCTGAAAGCTATGACACTTTTTATGCTGATTTATAGATGAAACAAGCTTTCTTGACTGCCATATGAACTATTGACTCATTAAGATTATGGTCCACTAATACACTCAGATCTTCTTTTTTAAAGCCAAACAACTCTGTAGTCATGCTTCTACTATCTTGTACTTGTGAAGTTGTTTTTGACCCCAAGTATGAGACTTTACATTTACCTCTATTCAATTTTATTCTATCAATATTCTAGCCTGCTGACATGTTCTTGAATTCTGACTGTTTTCCATTTGACTTATCCAGCCTTTCTGCTTGGTGTCAGCAACAAATTTCATAAGTATGTGTTCAGTGTTTTATCCAAATCATTGATGAAAAAAATGAACAAGAAAAGCAATTCTCTAGGTCCCACTTTAATACTACCACAGTAGCTCTATAGACCAGGAATAGGACTGTTAGGTTCCTAACAGTTGAGTTATTTTGGAATTCTGTCTACAAGAAGGCAAATAGTCAGATGCAAGGTAAAGAACAGAACCATCTATTCATATATTGCCAATGTACTTACTTATGTTGTACAGATAAGGGCTGGCTGAACATTTCATTAAGATCCTAATGTTGGAATTGTCCAAAGATAGGAAGCTTGATTTCTATGAATAGTGCCAGGTAATGAGGGTCAGTACTGAGTAAAGGCTCAAAACATGCTTTTCTTTTCTTTTTTAAACAAACAGATGGGCCTCTGAAGGTATAATAAAATAACAGAAATTAAACAATGCTTTAAGGCTTACAAACCTGCTTCTAGATACAGTCCCTCATCTGGGGGTCACTCTACTAACTTATACTGGAATAGTTATGACTATTGCTCCCATCAAAGTTTTGGGGTTAGCCCTGAGGGGGTGGGGTTTACAGTACTATCATTTACAAGCCCCCATTTGATGTGCTTCCCAATATTAATCAGTCAGTTGATATAAATTTGCTTTTATAAAAGGATATTCACTGAGAATCTGTAGCAAGAAAAGTAGTTGCTAACCAATCCCCATAATTCAAGGAGTGTACTATTCCTCTGAACCCCGAAAGTCTCTGAGGGGAATGGCCTCCAGGTTAAAGTACAAAAGAAGTTCAATACATACATGGAGAAAATGTGTGGCAACCTCTGAATTCCTTGCCCTCCAAGTCCTTTGTCTGCTCTGTTGGGGCCTCATGAGACATAATGTGAAAATATCATATTTCTCTATAACCTGGATGGTATGGGAGAAGAAATGCAAAGGCTGAAAAAGCAAGTTTAGGAATAGAGGCCAGTTATCATGAGGGGAATATTTAGGTTACAAGAGTGATCTCTTCATTGTGGCATGCTGTCTCATCACTCTATCCCCACCTGAAACTGCCATCATTTCTCCATGCATCTTCAGAGATTACTAGGAAGACACTTTGGGGAAGAGAGATGGGGAGGAGTTTATGACTAAATCCACCTTCAAAGCACCACTTCAAGAAATACACCAGACCAGGGAATAAAAGCAATGATGAAAAAAGAGGATAAAAGTGAAAAAAATGTAACTATAAAAACCAAGAAGAGATGTAAGAAGACACCTTCCTCTCTCATTTGCAGAGATGAGGGTCTGTTGGTATAGAACTCTGCATATAAGATTATAATTGGGTGATAATTTGGTTCATTTTGATCTTTTTTTTTCTCTTTTTTTTCTTTGTTGTAAAGATACTTCTCTGAAGAAGAGAGATCTATTGAATAAAACACATAATGTGAAAACAAAAAAAAAACAGCGGGGGGGAGGGA
>JAQQSU010008045.1:0-13056 GCA_028627135.1 Pseudochirops cupreus | reverse complement strand
ATTTTTCTTCCACTTCTCTGATTTGGTTTTCAAATTCCTTCTTCAGCTCATCTCTAGCTTTAAGGCATTCTTCGTGTTTATTGGAGGCCCCTGGTGGGGGAGCTCTGGCTGAACTCTCCTCCTCCCTTTCTTTGCCATGATCTTTCTTTTCCCCAAAAAAGAAGCTAGGGTTTGATTGCTGTTCTTACCCTGCTTCTTATGCTTATTCTTATTCATGGTTGGTCAGTCCATGATTTTTTTAAATCTCTGTGGGGCTCTGCTTCCAGAAGGGAAAGCTCTGTCCCAAATTGCTGGGGTCCTCCCGGCTGCCATAGCTCTCAGGAAGGTTCTGGGTCCTTTTTCTACTTACTTCTGGCTCACTGGATAATGAAGACTCCAGGACCGAAGCCCAAGACTGTGATCCAGATCCAGGCTGCTCAATGGAGAGCACTGACCTCTGAACAATCACTTAGTCCCTCTGCTGTCTGCAGGCCACGGGCACAGAAGCTGCAATGCAGAGGTGGGTGCAAAACCTCTGCCTTTCACTTTCCAGCCCTGGAGGCCTTTTGGCCGGACTGCTTTTCTCTCCGATTTTGCAAGTTCCACTGACCTAGTTCTGAATGCTGCTTGCAGCTGCCGCTAATCTGAGGCTCCTCCCCTCCTCCCATCCAGTCGCCCCCGGGGCTCAGCCAGGGCTTCAGTCCAGGCTGGTTTTGGTTTGCAGTGCTGATATGATTCCTCATAGCTGAGCTGACTTTAGTGGAAAATATATTTGTTTGCGTTGTGGAGTTCTAGGATTAGTTTAGAGTCATACATTATGGGTATTTTGGGGTGGCTATGTGAGAGCTGCGATATGTTGCTGCTCCTCCGCCGCCATCTTGGCTCCCTTGGATAGGAATTTGGAACTATGTCAAAGGGCTGTAAAGTGTGCCTACCCTTGACCCAGCACTACTGCTAGGTTTGTAACACAAAGAGATAAAAGGAAAAAAAGAAAAGGGCATATACATGCAAAATATAGATAGCAGTTCTTTTTGTGGTGGCAAAGTATTGGAAATTGAGGAAATGCCCATATACTGGGGAGTGGTTGAACAAGTTACAGCATGTGATTGTGAGGGAATGCTATTGCGCTATACGAAATGAGGAGCAGGATAGTTTCAGAAAAACCTGGGAACTCAACTAATGCAAAATGAAGTGAGCAGAATGAGGAAAACATTGTATACAGTAGCAACAATATCATAGTGATGACCAACAGTGAAAGACTTAGCTACTCTGATCAAGACAACGATCCAAGACAATTCCAAAAGATCATGGGTAATTTGGAAATAAGGTTTGCATGATTTCACATACGTATTCAATATCATATTGCTTGCTTGCTCAGGCAGGGGTTAGGGGAAGGGCAGGAAGGAGGGAGAAAATTTAGAACTCAAAATTTAAAAAAATGAATATTAGAATATTTTACACATAACTAGGAAATATTTAATTTAAAATTATATTTGCAAAAATAACAGAAAATAAGTTCATCACCTCAGGTAAGATAATATTTGTTAGTATCTACCCATTGCTATTAACTCTTCACTGTCAATGTAGCAGTGGTGGGATGCTGTGTCCTACAATGTCATTCAGCCAATATTGCCCAGAACAGCCATCCCTATTACTGACTCATTACCTAGATGGGTTTCCTGATACATTCTCTCTTTGTTTTGGGATAAATTCTCCTGATCGTTTCTTTTTGATTGTATTCTCAGTAAACACACACAGATTGACAGATATGCCTGTGGTTAACAGCAAATTTTTTTAACCTTTACATTAAAACTGGAGGTTTAAGTAAATGAAGCTAAACAAACTTTTAAGAAATAGTCTTTCTCCATTCCAGAGGAAAAGGTTTAGCATTCCCATAAGGGAGCCAAAATTGATGAAATAATTACCATCTTGATCTCTACAGTCCAGGTTTCAGCAATATAGACTGTCACCATGTACCTCATAACTGATCAGAGAACACATCCTTACTCTCAGAGTCCTGGAGTTAGAATGACCTGAGCTCAAATTTGGTCTCAGATACTTACTAGTTGTGTGACCCTGCTCAAGTAATTTAACCCCCGTCTGCCTCAGTTTCCTATAAAACAGAGAATCATAAGAGCAGGATTGTTGTGAGGATTAAATGAGATCATGTTTGTAAAATATTTAGCAAGTGCCTGGTACATAGTTGGCAACTATTCTCTTATTCTTTTCTCTTTCCATCTATACCATATCCCATAGATTGAATTATCATCTCTATGCTAGTGATCCTCAGATCTATTTATCTTGCCCTAACTTTTACACTGATGTCCAGTTTTATATCTCCAACTGCTTATTGCATATCTTGAGCTGGATATACATCTCAACCTCAACATGTTAAGAACTGAAATCATTATCTTTTCCCAAAAATGCTCCCTTCTTCCTAATTTCTATATTTCTTTCAAGAGTGCCACCACCCTCCTTGTCACTCAAACTCAAAACCTGGATGCTATCCAGGACTCTTCACTGTCATTCACTCGCCATATAAAATCTATTGACAAATTCTGCCAATTCTACCTTTGACTCATATTATTTCTCATGCATGCCCCCTTCTGTTCTCTGACACTGCCACCATCCTAGTGCAGAGCCACATCAAATGGAGTATTTCAGTAGCCTCCTGGTTCATTTCCCTGCCTCAACTTGCTTCCCACTTCATTCCATCTTTTAGTAAGTTATCAAACCAATCTTCCTAAATCACAGTTCTGACCGTTGCCCTCCTCCCCACCTCATTCAATAAACTGGTTCTCTATCACCTGGAAGATCAACTATAAAATCCTCTCTTTGGTGTTTAAAGCTCTTTATAACGTTTCCTCCTTCTCTCTTTCCCCACTATTTTCTTCAATCCAGTAACTCTTTGCACAAGACACTCCATCTCCCAACTCTTGATATTTTCTCATGTCCCCTATGCCTGGAATGTTCTCCCTTCTCATCTCTGTGACCTGGCTTCTCTGGTTTCCTTCAAGACTCAGATAAGATCCCATTCTTTACAAGTCAATTTTTGTTATCATCACTAATGTTAATGCCTTCCCTCTGTCATTATCTCCAATTTCTCCCTTCTGTATCTTTTTTGTACATTTGTTTCTATGTTGTCACCTTTATCAGACAATGGGCTCCTTGAGAGCAAGGATTGTCTTTTCTGTTTCTTTCTATCTCTAGCAAATAGCATAGCAATTGGCACATAGTAAATGATTACTAAATGCTTATTAATTGACTGGCAAGTCTCTGAACCATACTGAAGTCTTAAAAATGAAAACCTTGAGCTTTCTACATTAGGCTATCTTTTAAATATCGAAGAGATACCCTCCAACACAGATGTATATCCTTCTGGGAAGTTTCCATCTAACAGTTTATTTACGGACAGATCTGAAGTACATTTAAACTGTCATCATCATCATCATTTTTTTCATCATATATTTGATGGAGTTCCTTTAGGAGGAATCCTTGGAGAGGCCACTATCTTCTTTTATATCTATAATTTATATTGTATTTTATACATTTTATTATATATTAATATTTAATGGTCAACAGATTATTATATAGTCTTTATTATTATATAGTCTATTATATAGTCTATAAATATAATAAATATAATTACTTTAATTAAATAAAATATTAGGATCTAAGCTTATTTTTTCTAGGTTAACTGAAAGCATCTTCGGGAGATCGCAGTAGCAAAAGGGGTGAGCAGTAAGATATGCTTTTTTACCTATTCCCACAAGTTCTGATTTCATCTGCTAGGTCTTTATGTTTGAGAGTTTTTCATCCCATGTAAAGTAGAGGTTATGAATATTCAATATGGAAACATAGCAAAAACATTATTCTGAAGTTTGTGTAGGTCATTGTTAAGCTCAGGCAAAAGTGGGCAGCATTTTTGCTTGTGACAATGCTTGGATTCCAATACAGATTGACTTTTCAAGCATGTTTTCAGGTTTATATTTGTTGTTTGAGGATTTATTCCTGGGTGATTGAGAGGGAACCTCTTCCAAACAATTCTGGCCATATGATTGTGTCTTTCTAGGTATTTGGTGGGTACTAATTTCTCATAACTTGCATTGTTATGTAACACAATTCTCTTGAAAAATCTGCATTGATCATCAACTTCCTCCTGGTTATGAATAATGTTTCTTTAATTTTTGAAGCAATCATTTAATCTTATATTAATATCATAAATTCCTTCATTTCTATAAATGAATTAGCATGCCAGTCATTTGATTTTCACTTTTCTTCTTGTTATCCTTTCCACATCTTGTTTGTACATAGTTGTTTGCTATCTTAAATCAATTCAGATTTTTACATTTTATAAAGGGCTTTCCTCCTAATAATCTTGTGTGGTAGTTATTGTAAATATGATTAGCCCCATTTTATAGAAAAGGAAAGAATGAAACTGAGCAGAATATAAGCTCCTTGAAGACAGAGACCATTTAGCTTTTTTCTTTGCCTTTCCAGCACTCATTAGAGTGTCTTACACATGATAAGCCCTTAGAACGTGGTTGTGGAGTTGCAGTGAATTGGAGATTCCATCTCTAAGAAGAGACAGAACTAGGGCTGGAGCCCAAGTCCAATGAGCATTTGCCTTCAGCACATGGCAGTCACAGAGAGGAAGGAGCCTGAAATCATCTCCAAATTGCATCAAAAATTACTGAATGCTAGTGAGTTGGTTTAAGTAAATTGGGCCATCTGTTAAGGTATCTTTCTCTTCTGAAAGGAATGCTGGTTGAAATGTAAGGACCAGGTAATTTGCAAGAGCAAATTATACTAGACTTATTCAGTGAGTGATGAAAACCACATGTATGACTGTGACAAATTTCATGGAAAGAATTCCTGACATTCCTTAGACTTTGTTAGCATATTTATATCTGGTAAACTCCTAGAACCTTAAACTCTTAAATTGCCTTAAAGCACAAGCTACATAAGACGCCTTGAGGCTCCAATATCTTTATACAGATTCAAGTCCTTTCACCTTGTAAAGGCTTAGGTTTTTTTTACTCCCTCCTTGTCTCATCTAACCACCCACTTCAAGGGGAAAAAGAGGGTTTAAATAGGTAGCTGGCAACCAGAAAAGTGAAAATCGTCACAAAGTAATTACCTCTCATATTCTGTTGCTATTTTCCAAAGCAGAACTTGGATTCTTTCAAAATGTATCACTTTTTCCCAAAACAGTGAAAGGCATTATTCCACTTCATCAATTTTATAACCTAAACAGCAGCAAAATTTCATCCTGAAACAGTCAAACTGCATGAATACAAAGAGACTCTTAGGAACAAATGTTTATAATCACGTACATGTGTATTTTTAGAATTGTCCTCATTCATCACAAACAATTGGAAAGTCTTTACTGAAATTGGGCACAACATTTATTTTCCCCTCTGATGAAAACTTCTAGAAGAAGCAAGTGTAGAGGAAAAGTTGCAGTCAGAAAACCTGGTCTCAAATCTTACCTCTGATGTGGACTAAGTGCAAATGGACAAGTTACTTAGCATTGCAAATGTCAATTTCTCCATCAGTAAGATAGGGATGACTGAGCTGGCTCTACCTAGAGGAAACATGATATAATTGATAGAGACCCAGCCTTGGCGTCAGGAAGGCCAGGGTTCAAATCTCACTTCTGATAGATAGATGCTTATGTGACCCTGTGAAAGTCACTTAGCTTTAGACAAACTCTAAGGATATAAGTTGCAGTCAAAGAGCATTTTTTGGGCCATTAGCATATGTCATATATATTAGGCTAAGTATTAGAGATGCAAACAAAGGCCAAAACCTCCTCATTCTCAAGGAATTCATATTCTCATGAAGGAGAAAACATGCAAATAACTAGGTATACACATGATATATACAGAGTCAATATAAGGTAACCTAAGAGGGGGAGGCACCAGAAACTGAGGGCACTGGAAGACACCTTTAGAAAGTGGGATTTTAACTGAGTCTTGAAGTAAGGCAAAGATGAAGAGGCAGAACATTCCCAGTGTAGCAGACAAGAACAAAAATAAGAGATGAAGTCCTACGCGGAAGGAACAAATAGGCCAGTCAACTGGAACACAGAGGGCATGGAAAGGAGTAAAATATAAGAAAACTGGAAAAACAGGAGGGGGTCAGTTTATGAAGAGCTTTAAATGACAGAAGACTTTATTTTTCATCTTGCAGGTAATAGGGTGCCATTGTAGTCTATTGAGTAGAGAAAAGCAAAACAATTAGACCTATTCTTTAAGAAAATCACTTTATGAGGGGAGCAGAACCAGGAGAACATTGTACACAGTAACAGCCCAGTGTGTGAGGGCTGATTTTGATAGAATAGACAGCCCTTCTCAGCAATGCAAGGACCTAAAACAATTCCAAAGGACACATGATGGAAACTGCCAGCCACATCCAGAGAAAGAACTGTGGAGTCAGAGTGCAGAATGAAGCACACTATTTTCTTTTCTTGTTTTTGTTGTGTCTTTCTCATGGTTTTTCCCATTCATTATAATTCTATGCAACGTGATTAATGTGAACATGTGTTTAATAGGAATATATGTGTAGAACCCATATCAGATTGCAAGCTGTTTAGGGGAGGGAGGGAAAAGGAAGGGAAAAAAATTTTTAAACTGATGAAAGTGATTGTGGAAAACTAAAAATAAATACTTTAATGAAAACAATAACAAAAGAAAATCAGTTTAGCAGCTGAGTGAAGGATGGATTAGAGTATGGAAAGAATTGAGGCAGGGAGATGTATTGCATCATATGTTATTGTACTGACATTATACATATTATATTATATGGCCCTAGGTGAGAGGGGATGGGGTCCTGAACTGCTATATGGCTATAGAGGAGAAAGGAATGTATATGAGAGACATCGTGAAGGTAGAAATGACAAGATTTGGCAAGTGATTGGACACATGAGACTATGTCAAAAGTAGCATTGAAATTTTGAGTCTAGATGACTGGGACAATTGTGGTACCTTTGACAATAATAGGAAAATTAGAAAGGGGAAATTTTGAGGGGAAAAGATAATGAGTTCTCCTTTGGACATGTTGAGTTTGAGATGCCAATGGCGCATCCAATTAGACATAACCAAAAGAACCAGAAGTAACAGAGAGTGTGCTGACCTGCATTGGTAGAAGTCCCTTATATCAATGATAGCTCTAGTCTCTATCTACCTACTTCACAGACTTATTACCAAGAAAGCACCTAATTGAGGCTGCTAGGTGGTGCAGTGAATAGAGCACCAGCCCTGGAGTCAGGAGGACCTGAGTTCAAATGTGGCCTCAGACACTTGACACACTTAGTTGCCCTCCAAAAAGCAAAAAAAAAAAAAAAAGCACTTAATTAATTTTGATGTAATCTATAAATGTATCCAGCTTTAGGTCAATTTTTTAAAGATAGGACCTTAGCACTTAATAAAAGACAATGGAGTTGTTAATACTCCTTTCACCTAGCTTCCATTGCTTAGGTAGTATGACATATTAGAAGGAACTCTTAATTTCTTCTAATTCCTGAATTCAGTGTGGAAATCAGGAAATGTGAATTTTAGCCTGCTTCTCACTATGTGGTCTTGGATAAATCACTTAACTTTTGGGACCTTTGATTTTCTGTATTAAGATAGTAAGAGAAGGCTTCATGATCTTTAAAGTGTCTTAGATTTCTAAAATTCAGTCATTCTCTATCTAAAACTGACAACATTGAATGGAAATATTGAATGGAGATGTAGAATCCTTACAGACCTCAAATCCATCCCATCAATTTTTCCCCTGGGGGGAAAATGGTGCATTAAAAAAGCTTGATTGTAAGCATTACAAAATTTGAATTCATGTGGCCTAGAACAAAAAACTACCTCAACCAACTCTCTTAAGTTAGTCAAGTTTATCTGATGTATTCTGACTTTTTTTTTTTGCTTTTTGGAGAGGGGAGGGCAGGGCAGTTGGGGTTAAGTGACTTGCCCAAGGTCACACAGCTAGTAAGGGTTATGTATCTGAAGCTGGATTTGAACTGAGGTCCTCCTAACTCCAGGGACTGTGCTCTATTCACTGAGCCACCTAGCCACCCCATATATCCTGATTTTTAAAGGAGTGACAGAACCATTTTTTCTTTTCCCCTTTCTCCCTTCATAGTTTATTACTCAAGCCTGTACTTCTTCAGTATTTAAAAAGGAGAAAGGGACCTGCCATGCCTGGTTATTTTGAGTTGTTCCCATGATAGACAGTGAGCTTTCTGGGATTGTTCTCATAGACTTCTGCTCCTCAGAGATCCAGTGTGTTTCCATTCTACAGACTCACTACAGCCATCAAATCTTCTTTTGCTCCAAGCCTCCTTTAAGGCATAAACAACTGTCCTATGGTATAGCATTCTGGAATGTGCACACACACACACACACACACATACTTTAAGATCCATGCAATAATCTTATGTGGATCAATTTAATTTGGAATGACTCAATAAAAATCTAGTTTCTGAGAATTTGGTAATCTGATTGAGAGCAGGGAGAAGAGATGCTGAAATGCAAGCATCATGATCATCAACTATTTATGGAGCTTTATTGAAACTCTTATTATATGCAAGGGACTATGCAAAGCTCTGTGGATAGAAAGTAGTAGGAGTGAGACACAGCAGAAAGAACACTGAATATAAATAGAGGATCTGGCTTCAAAACCTGCCTTTGATGCTTGCTAAATGGATGACCTTGGGTAAGTTACTTGACATCTTTGGGTCTTAGTTTACTTATCTGGAAAAATGAAGGAATTAGACTAGATGGCCTGTGAGGTCCCTCTTACTTTTAGTTCTGTAGTCCTATCTATGTTCCTTTTCTCATGGAACTCATAGGTCTATGAGTAGGAAGACAGGAAAGTCACAAGAATGAATGATTACCAATGTAAAATATGATCTGTGTAGTACAGATTTTAGTTATCAAGGAGTTATGAAAAAGAAGAGTTGGAATTTGGCCACCTGACTTCTGTGAACATATTGACTCAACACGGAATCAACAAGCATTGATTAAATGTCAACTATGTGCTAGGCTCTCTGTTACTATAATAACTAAAACATGGACCCTATTTTCAAGGTACTTATAATTTAGTAAATTTATGCAAACAGAGTTTAATTTTCCATAATGCCCTTTCCCCAACTATCTCTCTAAGGACTGTATTATTTAAATCTAGGGGTATTCTAGGACTAGCTCATACCAGCTCTAAAAAGCTGATTGTTAAACTTTCACTGTGAGCATTTACTCCTTACCTTTATACACCCTGAGAAGTTATATGGTATAGGACAGAGAACTGACCTCAGAGCCAGGAAGACTGGCATTCACATATTTGCACATATTGACTGTGTGACCCTGGGTAAATCACTTAACTTTTCAGTACTCCTGGCTACTCTTCAAGGCTATAAGTTTCAGAGAAGGTACTCATATTCTTAGAGGGAATTTCCTCACCCAGAAATTCCCTAGATCAATGAAATCACAGGTCCTGCGCCCTAGCATAACTTAAGCAACGTATATTCCTTATTACTCCACCAACAAACATGCACTAGTCTACATACTTCTTAGATGGCTCATCATCTCTTTCCTTGACTCTTCTTTTCCTCTACTGTTACCTCTCAGTGTATCAAGGGATTTAGTAAATCCTGAGTCCTCCATTTTCCCTCTAAGAGAATTCATTCACTCAAGTAGCTTCAACTGTCAACTATATATTATGTATTCTTGGTTCAGTGATGTCAAACTCAAATAGAAATGGGGGCCACTAAAAGATAAATGTGGATTATATTTTGCCTTAATATTATCTATGTTTTATTGTGTTTATATTTATTTTGTTAAACATTGCGCAATTACATTTGGGTCATGCTCAGAAGATTTGTAGATCTAACTTGACCTATGAGTTGCATTTTTGACATCTCTTCTTTAAGATACTAAAAGAAACTAAAAGAGGAAGGCCTCTAGGGCATTGTGTTGGTCATTTATGGTGAATTTATAGAAAGATATGGCTAATAATTGTACAATTCTTTGAGAGTTACACAGTTGCAGAGGGATTTAGGGATACTTCAGTAAAGGGAAAATCCACAATGACAAATCAAGGGGTCCATCAAATTATGTATACTCATATACTTGGGAAAACAATGCAATGCACAGTCAAAAACATTTGCTGTATACTACCTTGCACACAGTAAGCACTCAATAAAGGTTTGTTGATTAAATGGAATTTAACCATGTCATACTGTTCCTGATGCTGCCCTCTGGGACAGAATAGAATATAGTCCTTCCCTCTGAAACCCTTCAGATGCTTGAGGGTAGACATCTTGTACTCTCTGAATCTAGCAACTCCATTTTAGATGGCTGGGGATGATAAAGAGACAAAAAGATGGAACTAAGAGGATAATAAAATTACTAAAGTTTTGGAAAAGTTAGAAAACTTGGGACATGAGGCACATAACCTTTCTTATAACCTTTATAGCTGAACACAGAGGAGAAATAGTATGCAAAACAGCTATTCTGAGAGGTTCAGGTTGTTTTTTTGTTTTTTCCCTCTCCCCATGAATCTGGCTCTGAGGAACTTGGATAACATTTATGACTAAATCCTGATATTTGGCACAGTGAGTCCTAATTGTACAGTTGCTGATTTCTGACTCACCCCTATGAAGCTTGGTTCTGCATCTTCAGATTCATTGCAAGCCTTAAGGAGCTGGGAGGGAAGACAGCAGGGCCCACCTTCACCCATCAGATAGTAAAGCTTAGTCATGCAGCTTAAAATAAAATAGGCAAGAAGCAGATGGTAAAAAGGACAAAATGTGGTATATTTAATCTGCCTATGTTTGTGAGGAAGTCATTGTCTTCTCAGGTTCAGAAAATGAAGTGACAATAAAACTTCTCTCTCCTAGGCACAGGGAACATTTTCTCTACACTGCCCCATTGAATGGAAATTTTGTAAAAAATGAGATTTTCAATAAATTTCATTTTCACCTTGCTGCTATATCAATCTTACAAATGGGAAACTGAGGTACTTTCCTGCTCTAAATAGTCAATGAGAAGGGATCAGTTGGTAAGCAAGTTCTATATCAAATGGCCTTGCCAACAATGATGCTACTTAGTGAACTTCTTAAGAACTCTGACCCTGATCCCTAAGTGCCAGCCCAAAAAAAGTCAGCACTCAACGACTCTCATAAAAACTATTCAGTACCTATCACCATAGAAAGGAAAATCTTTAAATTGGATCCAAGAAGTTTTGTTACAAAACCGTTTTTTTTTTTAAAGAATAAATGGTATTTTTAGAGACATTACTCCAAATGACTACAGGTTCCCTTGGTTGGCAATTTGATGTAGAAACCAGAAAAATCTGGATAAGGAACTCTGCTCAGTTTTCTCTCTTTTTATGTCATATGTTCGCTTAATTAGGATGAATTAAATATTTTAAATTTCATGATACTGTCTGTTTCTAAGGGAAAGAAGCAAAGAGATGTTTACCTATTGCTTCTCCTCTTTACTTCCAGAATGAAGAAATGAAATGAGAAAAAAAGGATTAAATGGAGAAAAGAGAATATATAAATATGTGGAGATGTAGAGGATTAAAAAAAAAGTAGGGTAAGAAAATTTCTTTAACTCCCATCCTGTTTAGTGATTGAAATTAAGTTATTCACATATACATATTACACACTGTAATGGTAAGGGAATTTGAAGATCTTCCCTGCCCCTAATGGGCCTCACTTGGAGCCCAACAAGAGAAGCTTGCTGAGGGGAGGCTTGTTTTTCAGGAAGGCCCATCTTTTGCTACTTTGTAATTAGGCAGTGGGTCACAAAGGTTGTGAGGTTCTCTAACCCTGGAGAAGGCCCCATATACTTCTTGAGGTGAGGTTTTGCTTGGGGGCTCATTCATGAGAAGAGTTATATGATTTGGCCACTATGAGACAATATTGAGCCCCCTGACTTTGAAAACCTAGATGTTGGTGCTTCTCTCTCTGGTAACTGACTATGTAGGTATGTGATGATCAGACAGCTAGAAGCCCTGTCTGTTGGTCTGTTGAATGGTGTTATTTTCTCTCTCTGTATTTTTGTGTCTGCTTGTAACTTCTGTTTGTATTTTCTCTGAAGTTCAGGGTGCTGACTTTTTCCCTGTTAAACTTGTTAAAATTGTCAACCCCTTTTGAGTTGCTTTCTTTTAGAAAAGCAGATCAAAGAACCTGTGCTAGCAGACATCTTGCATATCCTAGGGTGCTTGCTGTCACACATACACATGCACACACACATACACACACTCAATACACACAAATATGCATAAATACATATTATGTATATGTATGTGCACATTAAAACCTTTAAGAATCCATTAACACCACATGGGAAGTCTTAAGGAAGAATAAGAATGACATTGGTTCCAGAAATGTTATTACCAGTTAGTCTCCTGTTTTATGGTTTCCTGTAGTAAAGTATAGAAGTGAGAAGGGGAAGGGGAATGAAAAGTGAAATATCTCAAAAAACAGCAAAGAAAAGATCTTACTCCTCCTCTTACAGTAAGGCCTCCCCTGCCCCCCGATGCACAGTTAGAGGTAAGGTCATAGGAGAAAATGAAGGAAAGAGCATAACCAAATTCACTCTCTTTTTATCCCTTTCATAATATCATTGAAGAAGAATCTATTAAGCCTAAACTATGTGCTAAGTGAGGAGAGTCCAATAATGAAAACAAAAAATGCCTTCAAGGAGCATGCATTCTGTTGGAATTAAACAAGGATGTAGATAAATAAGTACAACATATGTACATGTAGGAGTGGTGCTGCATTTTATTAAGGCGCTCCCTCTCAACTTTGCCTGCTGCCTGCCTGGCGTTCTTTAAGTCCCAGCTAAAACCCTGTCTTTTACAGGAAGCCTTCCCCAACCCTTGGTAATTCTCTTGCCTTTCTCTTTTTACAAAAAAATAACTTTCTACTCTTCATATACAATATAAGAATATAAATATAAATGTCTATCTATCTATCATCTATCTATCATCTATCTATCTATCATCTGTCTATCATCTATCTATCATCTATCTATCTATCATCTATCTATCTATCATCTATCATCTATCTAT
>JAQQSU010008044.1:0-13056 GCA_028627135.1 Pseudochirops cupreus | reverse complement strand
CATAGGAGAGAATAGACTGGGGGAGGGGGGACACACTGGGATGGCTGTTTTGGGGCGGTGGGTGGGGGAAAGACGGGGAGAAAATATGTAACTCAAAATCTTGTGGAAATGAATGATGCAAACTATAATAAAATTTAAAAAATTTAAAAATTTAAAAATTTAAAAATTAAAAAAAAATTCCATCTGGCAGTGGGTTTTCTGTAGGGTCCTGTCTTAGAATTCATTCCAGCGAGGAAGAAGGATGGGATTTGTGCATCCCATGTTCTCTATGTCATTGATAGAATTCACCAACCTAGATTTTAGAAGGAAATGTCTAAAAAATGGAAACAAGCTCAGGTTAACAGAAGATACTATAAGAGATCCTCTAAAACAGTATAAGGAATGCTAAAACTCAGGGTGTACTTAGTATGGTGAAAAAGGTAAGTAAAACAACAACAACAAAGTTTTTAGCTATAGTGACAGACAAGATGAAAGATCAAAGAAGGGAGAGGACCTTTGGGGGTAGATGGGACAATCATAATTGATAAAAAGAAAGGCAGAGTAGCTCAGTTCTTAATTTCTGTTGTTTCTGCATAAACCCATACTATGTGACGCTGTGCAAGTCACTTAACCCTCATCCTGACTGCATAATCCTGGACAAGTCATTTGACATTTCAGTGCTCTGAGCAACTCTCTAAGACTATATAAGTTTCAGAGAAAGGTCCAACTTGCATTAAGAGAGGGAGTTATGTCACATGGGAGCTTTCTATTCAAATGAAATCACAAGTTCATTCCGTATCCTTTCTCTGCAAAGGACAATGACCTCTAGACTGGAAATGACAGAACAAAAGTGATTAACAGTGATATTCAAGATAAGGAACTAATAAGAGTATTTAACTGTCCTTGATGAATTTAAGTTACTTGTCACATATGAAATGCATCCTTGGGTTTTGAAAGGATGGGCAGATATGATTGTTGGTTGTCAGTGATATTTGAAAACTGGAGAAGTACCACAAGATTGATGGAGGGAAAGTGTTGTCTCACTTTTTTCCTTTTATAAGCATTTATTATCTTGCCCTACCTCTCATACTTTCCCTCCCCCACTCAACTATTTATAAAAGAAAAAAGAAAATTCTCATAATAAATATGCATAGTCAATCATTATGAGTGGCTATCAAGTGGCAGGGTGCTCCTGACTTCAGAGTCAGAAAGATTCAAAGTCTAAATCTGACCTTAGGCAGTAAGGAGCTCTGTGACCTTGAATAAATCACTTACTGTCCATCTCCCTCACCTGCCTCATCTGCAAAATAAGGGTAATTCTGTAATAGCACCTACCTCCCAAGGATGTTGTGAGCAGAAAATGAGAAATTTGTAAAGCATTCTGCAAACCTTAAAGCACTATATATTAATTATTATTAGCAAAACAAATTCCCACATTGGCCAGAAATGTCTCCTGCATTTTAAGTTTATCACCTCTCTGGTAGTAGGTAGGTAGTATGTTTCATCTTCAGTCCTCTGAAATCTTGGTTTATCATTACATTGATCAGATCTCTAAAGTATTCAAAGTTGTTTTTTTCTAAATGATGTCATCATATAAATTGTTCTTAATTCTGCTCATTTCACTCTGAATCAGTTCACAGAGATCTTTCTAGCTTTCTCTGAAACTGTCCATTTCATCACTTTTTTATGGTGTAAGGCACAGCATCACATTCCTGATGTCAGGATCCTCTTCGAAAAGGAAGGACAAACAACAAGGGTGTAATAATACTCCATTAAGGACAGCTAGGTGGCAGAGTAGATTAAGCACTGGACCTGGAGTCAGGAAAATCTGAGTTCAAATTCAGCCTCAGACATTTAATAGTTGTGTATCCTTGGGTCAAAGGGGTATGCACAGTTTGGTAACTTTGGGCGCATAGTTTCAAACTGCTTTCCAAAACGGTTGCCTGAATTCACAGTTCCACAAACAGTTCTGTGCCCATTTTTCCATAGCTACTCTACCGCTTGTCATTTTCCTGTTTTCCAATCTTTGCCAGTGTGAGGGGTGTGAGATGAAAACTCAGAGTAGCTTTAAGGTGATTTTTCTAATTATTAGTAGTTTGAAGCATTTTTTCATATGGTTATAATGACTGAATTTCTGTAGAGAACTTCCAGGGGTCTCCCGGCCCCACTAACGGAATGTTCCCCTCTCCTATGCAAACTTCCGTAAGTACACAGGGCAGATAATCAGGAAGACAGGTAGTCTTGTTTGTGCCTCCAGACGTGGTCCTAGGATAAAGCCTTAATAACTAGCCTTAAGCTAGAGTAAAGAGTGATCAAGATCAAAGGAGGATCCTTGTACATGGTCTGCATTTTTTTCTGGTCACCTAGATCTTCTACTGGGGGACATATAAACTTTGTGGGCTCCTTGTATCATTGGCTCTGTAATAAACAGACTATTGATTACACCCCTGTCTCTTTATTCTTTATTGCTAGCCCACCGACTGCGCTGGTCGCAGCAAATTTCATCCTTTGAAAAATGCCTATCCATATCCCGTGACTACTTATTTAATGGGGAATGGTCTTTTAAATTTGAATCAGTTCCCTATATACCTTGGATATAAGACCTTTATTAGAGAAACTTGTTGCAAAGATTTTTCCCCACTTACTTGTTTCCCTTCTAGTTTTAATTGCATTAGTTTTGTTTCTGCAAAACCCTTTTAGTTTTATGTAATCATAAATTCCCATTTTATTTTTTGTGATCCTCTCTGTCTTGTTTGATCATGACCTCTTCTCATTATGAACTCTTCCCCAATCCGAAGATCTAAAAGACAATTTCTTTCTTGCTCCTCTAATTGGTTTATGTCACTCTTTACGTCCAAGTCACATACCCATTTATATATAGCTTAAAGGTCTTCGAAATGCTTTACAAATATTATCTAATTTCATCCTCATAATACTCCTGGGAAGTAGGTGCCATTATTATCTCTATTTTACATATGAGGAAACTGAGGCAGACAAAGGTTTAAGTAACTTGCCCAGGGTCACACAGCTAAGTCTCTCTGACTCTAGGTCCAGTGCTATGTCCATTGCGCCTCCTAGCAGCCTATACAGAATGATTTTATGTGTATTTTACATTCCGCAACGTTGCTGGTTAGTTGAAATTAATTTTCTAGGGCTTTCCAAATAAATGGTCACATCTGCAAGAAATGGTCACTTTCTTTTCTCTTTGCCGAAGCTCATTTCCTCAGTTATTCTTTGGTGACAGGCAGGTCCCGGTATGTGGGGGGAGAGGAGAGGGAGAGATACATCGGTAAGTTCTATGTCTAGCACCTAGAACTTAGGGGTCCCAGGCTGCAGCCCAGATGAATGATCTTTCTCCTGGGTCAGCAGTTGCCCCTTGGGCAATGCCCCTCCACAGCCCCGCCTTCCCCCAGGAGGTGGGGGGGGAGGGAGCGGTTATCGTTACCCCGAAGCCCCGAATACGAGGCGGCTAAATCCCCAGCCAAACTGCGGCTTCTCCCAGCAAACTGCAGTTGCCCAGAAAAACGCGATTCCTCAGACAGCTCTTTCTGCCCAGGGTCTAGAACGGGCCACGGACGCGATAGAAAGGGGTGAGAAACCGAGAGGGGCTGGAGGGAAACCGATGAGCGCGCGCCTCAGCCCTAGAGCCACTGCGCATGTGTCGTGCGTCGCCGGTCCCCTACGGAAGCTGGGAAAGACGGGAGGCCGCGGAGGCCGCAGATGCGGGCAAGATGGCGTCGACGGCTGCGAACGGGGCTAGTGGGAGCAGCGGGATGGAGGTGGACGCCGCAGGTAACGGGGTCCGCCTCTATACATCTCTTACCCCATGGCTGCCTAGAGAGGAGATTTCCCATTCCTTGGGCAGCCGCCACTCCGGACATGTGGAGAAAATAAAACCATTGCGCTCCCTTAAGTGGCGGGAGGCGGAGGGAGCTTGGGGGAACTGGAGTCATAAAAAGTACGGCATCCTCGGGCCGCTCCCTCACTGTGTGTGTCTCTGTCTGTCTGTCTGTCTCTGTCGGCCCCCAGTGCTCCCCAGCGTGATGGCCTCCGGCGTGACCGGCAGCGTGTCCGTGGCCCTGCATCCGCTAGTCATCCTCAACATCTCCGACCACTGGATCCGCATGCGCTCGCAGGAGGGACGGCCCGTGCAGGGTGCGTGCGCCCCCGCGGCGGGGCCTCCTTCCTCGGTGGGCTGCCTCGTGCCCCTCCTCCTGCCCTCATCCCCTAGATGCCCCAGCTTGGTAACCATCCCTCCCTTGTGGTCCACAGTCAATGCCTCGGGCATCCCCCAGAGGCCAGGCTGGAAGTCCAGGTTTCTACTTCCTGGCCTGTTGTAAGCTGTGAGCCCCGACCTTCATTTCCATTCTATGGGCTTCACTTTTCTTATCTGTAAAGTTAGGGTTTGGGGTCCCTTCCAGTCACAAATCATAGAGCTCTGTGAACCCAGGTCCTCTTAAAGCGATTGATGATGATTCTAGGGTCTTCTTCCTTTCCTAGTGATTGGGGCGTTAATTGGGAAACAGGAGGGACGAAATATTGAAGTGATGAATTCGTTTGAGCTGCTATCTCACACAGTGGAGGAGAAGATCATCATTGACAAAGAATATTACTACACCAAAGAGGAGCAGTGTGAGAAGGAAGGGGCTGCCAGGGTTGGCAACAATTAGATGGGGGGGGGTTGAAGGGGGAGGTGGGGATAAAAATGATCGCTTTTATATAGGAATCCAGGAGTGGTTGGGATGGCATTCGGGACCTTATGGAAAGAGAATATGCCAGGAAGGGTAGAGTGAGAAAAAGGTTCTTTATTCTACCACCTTGCCCTTTGCCCTTCCCAGTTAAGCAGGTGTTCAAGGAATTGGAGTTTCTAGGTTGGTATACCACAGGGGGTCCACCGGATCCCTCTGACATCCACGTCCACAAGCAGGTAAGAGTCCCAAGAAACATGAGTTGGGCAGAGAAGGTGTGGGGCAGAGGCATCATGGTATAATAGAGCTCTGGATAGTGAGTTGGAAGACCAGAGTTCTGGCTCAAGTGTAACATTCATTTGTAAGGCCTGAGACTCATTTCTAAAATGAGAGAATTAGACCAAATCATCCCGAAGGTGGGATTCCAGCTTTAATGTTATATGATTCTGTGGATGGGGGTGAGGGAAGGGGAGGATATGGAAGGATTTCTAGGAAACAGGGTAATGCAGTAGAAATAGCACTAAAATAGAAATCTAAAAGCCTGGTTTATATATAGCCACTGTCTAGTAAATATATATAAAATATTTTTATAGTTCTTGTTATTTACAAGATCTTGACTTTTGGGTCCCAACTCGGGGCCTGTTTTCTCATCTGTAAAATTGAAGTCTCAGATTCCTTCTAACTCTAACATTCTATAACTGTATGGTATAGTTACTTCCCTTCCCTTCCCAGGTGTGTGAGATCATTGAGAGCCCTTTGTTCCTGAAGCTAAATCCCATGACCAAGCACACTGATGTGAGTGTTTCAGACCCCAGGTTGGGCCTGTCAGTTTGGTACATCTGTTCCTTGCTGTCAGTCCTGTTTCCTCCTTTATCTGATCCATTGTCTCTCACAACAGCTGCCAGTCAGTGTTTTTGAGTCTGTCATCGACATCATCAATGGAGAGGTAAAATTACTTGCCCAAGGCCTATGCTACGGCTCATCCCCTTCCCTCTGCCTGTACTTTGCCTTTAGTATGTGCTTGTGATGTTCTCCTTCAGCATTCCTACCTCTTTGATAACCTGTTCTCCAGGCAACAATGCTATTTGCTGAACTGACCTACACACTAGCCACAGAGGAGGCTGAGCGAATTGGTGTAGATCATGTGGCTCGAATGACAGCTACAGGTAGTGGAGAGAACTCTACTGGTAAGTAGAGAGACCATGGTGAGAGTTTCTCCACTGGAACCTGAGAGGTGGGAACCTATGACTTCTGATCCTCCCTTTACAATACAGTGGCAGAGCACCTAATAGCCCAGCATAGTGCCATCAAGATGCTACACAGTCGTGTCAAGCTTATCTTAGAGTATGTCAAGGCTTCTGAAGCAGGTAGGTCAAATGCGTCCCTTAACTATTTCTTAAGGAACCTCACTAAACCAGAATAGAACCTTGGGAAACAAGTAACACTTTTCCACTAAAGCCTATCTATCAGGGAAAGGGCTGGAAGTGGTAAATAAATGTGTCATACATTTCATTCTGTATCTCCTCAGGAGAGGTTCCTTTTAATCATGAAATCCTTCGTGAAGCCTATGCTCTGTGTCATTGCCTCCCTGTGCTCAGCACAGATAAGTTCAAGACAGACTTTTATGACGTGAGTCTAACCTGTGGGGTTGGAAAATGGATTCACTAGTGATATATGCAGGGGAATGTCATTCAGCCTTTACTTGGGAGGGTAACTACAGGCTTGTCATCTGACCCTCGAGCTACAGCTTTTTGCAGGTTTTGGGAACAGTGGTGGTTGGAAGGTAATCCACACTTTGTCTTTCCCCTCCCTTCCAGCAATGTAATGATGTTGGGCTCATGGCCTACCTTGGCACCATCACCAAAACATGCAACACAATGAACCAGTTTGTAAATAAGTTCAACGTCCTGTATGATCGCCAGGGCATCGGCAGACGAATGCGAGGACTTTTCTTCTAGAAGGGGGCAGCCCTTCCCTCACATTGCGAGGGCAAAGGGCAGAGATCTGCTTCACTGTGGAAAACAATTGGCCCAGAGGCAGGAAAGTGGCTTGAACCCCTTTAGAGAAGCCCTCAAACCTGCATAGCTTCCCTCCAACCCAGATTGTTAATAAATGGGGAATAGTTCCCCCTCCCAAGATTCTGTCCTCTCTGTTAAAAGGAGTTAGGGTTTAGAGTCCCTATATGTAAGCTCTGAAGCCAGAGATACCACTACAAGGTTTTCTTGGGTAGATTTGAGAGAAAAGCCTGGGGAGCTAATTGTAAATTGGTTGGGTTGTTCCCCACTCCACCCCCCCAAAAAAATTCTAGATTTTTTTTGCAAAGAGTTATATAAACATTTTATTAGCAATGAGGATATGTAACAAGCATACATTGTAGCAGTTTCAAATTTTCCTCTGGCCTAGGCAGAGGATTTGTCTGCACTCAAGCATTAGGCATTAGAAAATGATAAAGTTAGGAGCTCTGCTCAAGTGTTCCCCAAGGTCAAACAAACATGATCCGTGTTCGGGCAGCATTAACCTGCCATACATTGAGTTCCTCGTATTCATCTAGTGCAGCCTGGAATTGGGCAGGTGTGAAACCTCTTGACACACATCGCTGTTCAGCCTCTGAAAAACGGATGCTTTGGCTACCGGGGCCCACAGGGAGCAGCTCCCGAACTGTGGCAAAGATCACATCTGCAGGGCGCTGGGTTCTAAGGAAATGGGGAGAAAAGCGTCAAAGGACTGTGGTTGGGTTTGAATACCCACCCAAAAACACAAGGATAACAAGGCTCCCTACCCCCAGTTATTCACCTTGTTGCTTGCCCCTTGTCCCCTAGTAGTGAGTCCTTGGACATCTCCATTAGTCTTATGGCCTCATTCACGTCTTCCTTTTCTACAGTGTCTACCATTCGAAGTCGGGCCTAGGGAATGAGGAGGGGGAGGGAAGAGAAACTTCTGTTGAGCAACTCACTACCTCATAGGAGAGAGGAGCTGTTACACAAGTGGTTGTGTGTATGTGAAAAAGCTAAGGACACCCCTCTCCCCTCTCCCCTCCCCCAAGGATTTGCAGTGTTTTGCCAGCACTG
This sequence comes from Pseudochirops cupreus, assembly GCA_028627135.1. NCBI lineage: Eukaryota > Metazoa > Chordata > Mammalia > Diprotodontia > Pseudocheiridae > Pseudochirops > Pseudochirops cupreus. Next base: position 5,321 of record JAQQSU010008044.1, on the reverse strand, counting down.
TCAGACCGAGACAAGTGCAATGCCCAGGGCAGTGTTCAGCAATTGCCCAAGTCTCCGCCTCTCAACACTGGCCAATCCAGATGTCCTGTAAAGAAGAGACCTACCCCAAAACACACCCCAACAGATGGGGAGCTTTAATCAAGAGTCATAAACTAGATCAGTCATCAACAACAAAAGGCCTGAGTTATAAAGGAGCCAGCCTTAGCCTAGAGCATTAAGGGAGAGGAAAGGAAAAATGGATTGGAAGTTTGGATCCTAGGGATTCGAGGGGTATAGTGTCCCAGGGGCTCGGGAAGTGCTAGCTCAGCAGTAGGTCAGGTTATCACACTACCTGCACGAACAGCACTTTGGAGCCCCCCAAGACTGATGAGGCCTAGGATCTGGGATGCAGTGGCACTAGGGCAGGGGTTCTTAACTTGAAGTCCATGAACCTATATTTTTTTAAACTATATTTCAACATAATTGGTTTTCTGTAATCCTATGTACTTTTAAGGACCCCTGTCCTAGAGAATAACGGAGAGAGAGAAGAGAACAGCTGGTATTATACACATTATGAGGATAACTCAGACTGGCCAGGAAGAACATCAAGTATCCCCCAGGACATTAAGTACCCACAGGACAGCAGTCCTGGCAAAGCCTTTGGTACAAAAGGGAGAGCCCACAGGAATTAAGGATTCAAATAAGAGATAGGCTATGTACCAAAGCAGTAGAAAGCCGAAGAATAGCTAGCAAAGTCCGGGCAGAGGTGTAGGTGGCATCCTTACTGGCCCAGGCTTCCCGCCTCATCTCCACATAGGCAGCTGTGATATAGTCAGCCAAAGACTCGGGCACTGCAGGCTGTTTCTCTCTGCACATGGCAATGTAACGCCTATGAAAGGTTAGTAGAAAGATGTGAAAGGATGACTTAATAATTTGGCATCTATTTGCTATACACTTACTGAGTAACTAATATGTGTTCAGGATACTAGGTGTACCTCAATTATTTGAAAACCCTAAAACTTAAAGTAGGGTAATAGAGACTTATTTTAGACAAGTAATTCAATTTGTAAAAATCCCATTGAATCAACTTTAGGTAAAAGGCCTGCTTGCTGTACAAAAGAAGACCAGGGCCTTACTGACTCAAATTAAGTACAGTCCCAGAGATATGTGTGTGAAATATACAATGTAAATGATCCAGTATAATTTACACATACACATGCCCATCCATCTACAGTGGAGGAAAGTTAGTGAAGTTAAGAGCCAAAGAGAAGGAACCATATTCAGAATTTTTATGGGAATCATAAGTACAGGAAAGGTGGAAGTACTATTTGTCTAATTTAATTTTTCCTAATATCTGCTTGCTCTAAGAGCACAGAGGAGAGAAGGTGATCAAGAGATCTGACGCAGGGATAGAGAGCCATTCAGATAAGACAAACCCATAGTTTCCCAAACTTCCCAAAGTCTGAGATAGTAGAGCAAAGAAAGAGGTCTATGGTAGTTAACAGTAGACATTTACATAGGGCTTTAAAGTTTACAGTAACTTTACATACCCATAAAGTATGTAATCATATTATCTTCATTTGCTAGCTGGGGAAACTGAGGCTCAGATTAAGCAGACTAGCTATTTCAGAGGTGAACTAAACCTGAGTCTTCCTGATTCTAGCATTCTATCTTCTAAACCTTCCAAAGGATATACACACATACTTGTTTTGGTTATACAGTTATTTCAGTCATGTCTGACTCTTCATGACCCTATTTGGGGTTTTCTTGGCAAAGATAGTGGAATGGTTTGCCATTTCCTTTTCCAGCTCATTTTACAGATGAGGTAACTGAGGCAAACAGTTAAATGACTGGCCCAGGGTCACACAGCTAGTAATAAGTGTCTTAAGGCCAGACTTGAACTCAGTAACATAAATCTTCCTGACTCCAGATCCATACCACTAAGCCACCTAAATCCCCAGACACACACACAAGAACTGGGAAATTTAAGCTGTACTAAAATGCCCCAATATACGTTAGTGGAAAAGCCTTCCTACCTCATAAGTTTCATGTCCAGTGGCTCAAACTGTGTGGGAGGTTGCCGACTATGTTGGTGTACATAGGTGATATGCTGGGCCAACCTGAAAGAGAAGACAACGTGTTCATAACATCCCTACATTCATACTCGTCCTCAAAACAATTTCCCACAAAAATCAGGAATGATTCTCCCAAAGGAAAAATGTCCCTAGAATACATCAACCTTGTCTTTCTGGGCAGGGATAAAAGGGTAACCTAGTGTGTTTCTTTGAGGATAAGGGTTCACTGCTAGAAGCAGTAGGGGGATAAGGTAGTAAGGAGCTTCTTGAAAATTAAAATACACATAAAAGAGATTGATGAGGCAGGTGTCTTCAAAGGACAGGTGAGGAAGAATGGTGTCTGGTAGTCTCACCGCAGGTCACTGTCACGGTCAGGGCGATCTTGAATGAGCCAGAGCAGGTCAAATCGGGACAAGAGGGCAGCAGGAAGCTGTACATTCTGTTCTAGGCTGCGACGAGGATTATATCGTCCATAAGCAGGGTTAGCAGCAGCCAGGATGGAGCATCGAGCATTAAGTGTGGTAAGGATGCCTGCTTTTGCTATCGAAATAGTTTGCTGCTCCATCACTTCATGGATTGCTGTGCGGTCAGCCTCTGCCATCTTGTCAAACTCATCAATACAGCACACACCCTGGTCAGCTAGTACCAGGGCACCACCCTCCAAGGTCAACTCCCCACTCACTGCATCCCGAAGTACTGCTGCAGTTAGTCCCACACCTGATGACCCTCGGCCTGTTGTATACTGGCCTGGATGTCGGGGACAGAGAGACAAATACAAATAGATTACAAAAGAAAGGGGAAAAAAACACAAAACAAAACCAAGAAAAAAATGGGGAAAGAGAAAAACATAGATGGTAAAAAGCACGGTGGAAAGGCAAAAAGAGGGAAGGAGAGACGCTGGTGAGAGATAGGCTGAAAGGAGACAAACACTTCAGGCTAGTAAACTGGTTTCCATATATGATATTCCATGCCCGGCTTCCATATCTTTGTACATTGACTACCCATGTCTGGCATGCGTTCCCTGTTCACCTCCACCCCTCAGCTAGGTAGTGAGACTAGAGTTCAAATTGGCCTCAGACATTCACTAGGTGTGTGATCCCGGGTTAAATCACTTAACCTCAATTACTCCTTCCCCCCCCAAAAAGATCCCTAGTTTCAGTTCTTGCCCCTCCTACATAAGGCTTTTCCTGATGATAATCCCTAGCAACTAGCACTTCCCCCATTCCAATTACCTTCTATTTATTTAGTAGGTACACAGCATTTTTTCCAAACAATTGCCATTTGGGCAAAGACTGCTTAATTATTTCTTTTTGTATCCCCAGCGTCTAGCAAAATGACTGACATATAGTAGACCTCTGATAGATGCCTGTTGCTTAACTCGGGTCTCCCAGAAAAATCTTTTATCTTCTCCCTTCCCTACACCTGGAACAATTCCATCCCCCACCTGCCGCCATTAATTTGAAGAAACTACAGACTCAGGCATATCAAATCTTCCACTATTATTTTCCCCAATTCCCCCTCTCATCTACTCAAAACCTACTCTAGTTATGATTTCTCAGTCCACATTGCTGAGTCCTCAGAAAGCAGTAGATGCAACATTCAGGTTTAATCATTCTTTCCATCTTTAGCGTCTGAGTTTAAAGATACTCACTTCGAGGGGCTAGACGATCAATGTAAGACAGAAGCTGAGACTTGGCCACACCAGGATCCCCCATCAAGCAGATATTAATGTTTCCTATGTTTTGGGAAAAGAGGAGTAGAGAAGATAACAAAATGGCTATGCTCCTGGTTGGAAATCATCCAATCTTTGTCATAAGTAAAAGGTCTCCTAAAGTCTACTATCCGTTTTCAATGACCTATACCTTTGGAATTCTTCCTGTGCCCCTAATGTTAACCTTCATTTTCTAGATCATCATAACCTAAGATGTCAATCCTATCTTCAATTTGCCCTTTGACTGCCTCCCTAACCCCACTGAGTAGTTTTATTTTTTAACATGGCTGTTTCCCAGTATCACATCTTTCAATGGAACCCTCTTAAAACAAAGTATATGTAAAGAAAACAGACACATTGTTTGACGCCATTCACCCTTGACCCTGCAGTCCACCCTTGACTACTGCCCTTTTCCTCATTTCATAGACTTACCTCTGATCTTCATGCCCCGAGGGGACTGATCTACCCCTCCAACCAACAAGAGAAGCAGAGCCTTCTTTACATCTTCATGGCCATATATCTCAGGAGCAATTGAGGCTGCCAATTTTTCATAAAAGTCTTCTTCTAAAGGAGGAAAACAAGGTCTTAAGATAACAGTGAAGAGCTGCAGATTTTCTGACTCTCCCATTCTCACTTCATTTCCTCAGTAGTTCTCTTCACCTGCAATCTGTCTCAGCTCCTCTTTACTCAGCTCCCCAATTCCAGCTTCATCATCTTCACTCTTATTCATCTTCACAATCCGATGGGCTTCCAAATAAGTTTCTGATAGCAGGCCCTGAGATAGGAAAAAATAAGACCATGGTATTAAGTACAGTAGAACTACACTGTCTTTGTAATTTGGGGAGAAGGAAGAAAGATGGACTGGTTTTGCTCTTTCTTTTCATCATCTAACCTGGACCATCTGTCGGAATCCAGTACGCAGCATTGGCAGGAATATGCCAGTGATACTGACATGGTCGCCTGGCTGGGCCAGTCGTGTGTTCTCGCCTTCAACCAACACTGTGATACTTCGTGGGATGTTTCCCACAGGAACCTGGTCACTCTGAAGAGAGAATGGAAAAGACATACAAGCTAAAGGAAAATCTAAGATACTCTTCTCCCATTTCCCCACTTATCATATCCCTTTACCTCCTAACTCAAGCAAACCCAACCAGAGACAGATTCTTCCTTCAGAAGGGGGAAGGCTCTGGCTTTTCTCACAGTACAGCCCTATTCCTTCCTTCCGCCAGTAAAGGAAAAAAAATCTCTTTTATTCTTTCCCCTTTATAAGTTAGTATAGGGTCAGGTAACATGCCCTTCTCCTGTCATATCTTGCCTAGCCCTATTACTGTTCCCATATCACTAAAACTCACATGTTTTGAACTATTTACATGATGACATGGAAAAGTGACAATTCTAACTGATGAAACTTTTCTCAGTATGAGGCTAGGGGAAGGGAATACAAATGTATATATACATACACATATATTTATATAAGAGGGTTTACATATGCATACAAGCACATATCTGAGTATATGTATGAGTATATGTATAAATGAATCCATAGAGGGCATAAG
>JAQQSU010008043.1:0-13056 GCA_028627135.1 Pseudochirops cupreus | reverse complement strand
CTGAGATCCCTCTCTGCACTTGGTTCACTCAGGTACCAAGTGGCATAACAAACTGGCATAGGACTGAGGAGGGGGAAGCTGCAGCACTTGGCCTCTCCCTTAGTAATCACCCCCAATTTCTCTCCCTCTCTGTTTAAGACACCCCTCTGTTCAGGATCTACACATATAGTCCTGGGTTTAATCCTGTGACATTCATCTGAGTCCCAACATAAGGCATCCAAAATTTCTATAGAGATCCCTGAAGCACATGGGGAATCTTACTGGAGACTGACAAAATATTTCCAGGTTTCCCATCATACATAAAGCACACCAAAATTTCTAGGGATTTCTTCATACCTAAGTCAATCCCATTGGAAGTTTCAGGCAGAAATTATTTCTGAATTCCATCACCCAAAATTTCTTCCAAATCCCTGAAACTCCTCACTAGGACAAGTAGACTAAACTGAAAAGAAAGCACTCAAAAAAATTTCTGAAGTGGTATAGAGGTCCTCAAAGGTCTGATTATTGGGCATTTCTAGTCCAGAAAGCATAGTTTATTCTGAGTAGTCCATAATGACGTGACATTTAAAAAGTCTGAGACACAATTTCTGGATAATTGAATAATGCCAGCATTTTTAATAAAGGTCAATGATATGCTCAAATGTCAAATACCATCGTGGTGACAGACTCATGGCTTATATGTACTTGGAAGTGGGGTGTTCTGGTGGGTGACAATCAATTCTAATTGGTTAACAATTAATGAGAGAATGAATATTACAAAGATAAGTGAGCTCACACCATTAAGAGGCTGAGAGTGAAATTATGTCACTCTTGGCCGAGAGACTATCGCTATAACCAGACTACCCCCAACTTTAGGCAACATAGATAATCTTTATCCCCCACCCAAGCCTGAGGTAGTTAGAGTAACAATATTAAGGATGAGGAGAACGTTAATCTTATCTTCTATCAGCCCTTGCTAAATTAGACAAGGAAATTGGACAGGGAAAACAATTGGGTCACCCCAATTTTAATAATTGGATATTAATATGAGAGAGAAATAATAATTTCTCTCATTGACAAAAGACAAGCTATCTAGACTTAAAACACAGGAGGGCAAACAGTCTAGAAATGCCTGGAAGTAAAAGAATAAAATGAATCTTCATCCTCTGTCATAGTCTGGTCTATATGAAAGGCTCAGTACCAGTGGTTTAGGGGCTCCAAATCCGTGCTGCTTATATTGCCTACAATGCTTTTAATAGGTACAGCAATGTAATAGACATCAACGCATCAATGTTAACATAAACAAAAATTATCTTAAGGGAATTGGTCTTACATTTAGAGGAAAACACTGGAAAAGTGACTGTCCAATTATAGTCTGAAAGAAAATAAAAGAGAATGACTCAGTTTTTTCTTCATTGGATCAGCAAATTTCAGTACATAAGAACGAGTCCTGGATGGAGATTTTATCTAGCAGTTCTCTTCAGTTGCAGCAGTGGGGAGAGTAAAGGGGAAGGGGAACTCATGCCTAAATTTCGTATATGAATTTCATAGGATTAGCCTCAAGGCGTTCTCTGGAGAACAAGGGGACCCTTAAACAGAGAGAGAGAAGACTTAAGGGTGATTGCTGAGAGAGAAAATAAACTCTAGCCGCACCTGAGTCTAATGCCAGTTTGTTACGGCACCCATATTCAAATTCATATTTCCCTAACAAACCTCTTCTGAAGTATTCCTTCAACTCACACAGATATTTTGGGGTCCCCAGAGGGTCAACCGTTAACTTAAGATAACTCTGTGAGGCTTCTCTCTTAGCATTATAGTTCTCAAGCCCCTACCTAAGTATCTCCTGTTTACATCAGCCACCAGGCAATTAACATTCAGCATAGGCATTTGCTTTAATGATATGGTAAGAACAATTTGTACAAAACCATTTCTTCCAAAGCCTGGAAAAAAACACATTCCCACAAATACATAAAGTGTCCTTGGGAAAAGTCGGCTCATGTGTACCAAAAAAGCAATTCAAAATTCCTAATACTGAAAAAACCTTTCTCTATGCATGTTTATGAGACTTAATTCTGGTTCTCATATTTTTACTAAACAGGCTGCCCAGCTGCTAGACTGAATTGGTTACAAGGAATTGCTCTTTTTCTTGCATCCATAACTAGCATTGTTTTCATATAATTGCCTGCATAACTGTCTCCACACCATAATGGATAACGCTTCCTAAAGCTGCCTCCTTCTCCAGATGACTCTTAGCACTTGTCCTCAGTGTGTCTCTGCTCCCAGATGGATTTGTTATCTCCTACTGTTTTAGTTTCTCCAGTGGCATGGTCAATGTCGGATAGGGGAGTAGGAAACACCTCTTGTGAGCTCACTCACTCTCCATGTTCCCCAGCTTGCTGAACTCTGGGACACATACAAGGATCTGACGCTATTTTAAAGTGTTCCTGAACCTAGGTGTTCTATCACTGGACTACTTGAACAACTGGAATAACTTGCTGTTTTAATACATAGGCCCAGGAGTTTAACAGATTGTCTCAGCTAATCACATTGTTTTTGTGACCTCCGGAGAGAGAATTTTTCACTTGATAAACGGATCAGGGCTTGGACTGATCTTGTTTATACACCAAAACCTAGTCCTGTGTTATTGTGTTATTGTGAGGTTGTAGGAACATTCCTTAAGTCCTAATACTTTGTGATAATATTCTGGGATTACCGGTTCAATTGTGGTACCTTATCCCTTCTGTGTTTCTATTAATTGAGGTGTGTTGTGGAGGGGGCCGATGGGGGAAAGGAATCCCACATCCTTACACCAGATTCCTCAATTTGGGACCAAACTGGAACCTAATAATACAAGATCAGATTTGCCAGGCATCCTCATCCTGTAATAAATCATACTGAGGAACACATTTTCCAGACTTCTGATCCAATCATTCCTTTAAAGTGAATCACATCTGAATGGGTGACAATGACTGCTCCCCTGAAAGAATATGTTCCTTTACTACTTCATCAATTCCTTTCTCTTCCAATGATTCATATAGTTCTCTTAGTTTCCTTTGTAATACAGAAGCTTCTGTTACCTTTACCTAAGGCAAAAGGTGTCCTTGAAAACTTTAGGAGTCATTCTGCAGCCTGATTTTGGCCATGAATCAGTTTATTGGGTTGGAGCAGGTCATACTGGACTTTAGTTTCTTCATTTGTAAGACAGATCTGAAATATCTCATAGAAATGCAGTTAATTTTTATTTGGGGTATGGGAGAGGAGAAACCCCAAAATCAGTGCCTTCTTGCTATCTAAGAACTAATCTTTGAAATTAATTTTACCCACTCCCCCCCTCAAAAAAGAATAGGAGACAAAGGAGGAGCATAATTTGAAAGCCAGATTATCTTTTTAATTATAAATTCCCAACCTACTAAAATATTACCTTTAATATGTATTTTAGAACAAAAAAAATATTTTAAAAACAAAATTTAAAAACTGCTCAAATACTTTAAATAATTTATTTCTTTTTCATCCTCAGAATTGTCTGTCAATTTCTCATGTAGATGATCCAGATGGAAATCCATTTTTTAGTGCTGGCAATTTAATATTGGGCAAAGTCTTTGTCTTTTCTTAAAGAGGCCGTTTTTTTTATTCTGCTGGTTTTACACTCTTTTAGACCATTTGGAGCAAAGATAGATAGAGTTGATAACATTGAACTAAAAAAGTCTTTGCTTAATTAACCTTTTAAAAAATTAATTTTTGATAATTGTATACTATTTGGGTACTTATATTGCCTGTATGATATGACATAATGTGAAACATTCTTTCTAAAATTCTTTAAGAAAAATATCTGTTTCCCATTTTATGTTAGACATTGTGAATACAATTTTGTGACTGATTTTGGAAGATGTAATGTATTTAATTCTAAAACCTTGTCAGACATATTTTTAGCATCTGGTGCTGCCATCTGGTGTTTTTCTCCTAGTGTAACTTTCTTTTTACAGAGTTTTTTTCTTTTTTTTAAAACCCTTTCTGATTGGTATCTTGCTACTATAATCTTCATTAAAGTCTCCCTTTTTATGAATTCCCAAATTTACAAATCAGTTTGCCTAGGTCAGAAGAAGGTTGCAGATAGAGCTTACCTAGATTTTATCAAAGCATTTGACAGATATTGTCATACTATCCTTGTGGAAAAGGTGAAAGGATATAAACTAAAGGTGAGAAGAGAAAACCTCGTCACCCACTGACTACTGCAGCAGAACTTGACTGCTCACTGGCTCCTTCCCTCTCCCTGCTAGATGCACTTTGGAGGACTTTCACATCTGCCATGGACTCCCCACAGCTCTACCCAAAGAAATACTTCCTTTCCCTCAAGGCTCAGTTTAAAAGCCAGGTTTCTCCAGAAAATGTCTGTCTCCCTGATTTCCTCAGTTAGAAGTGATTCCTTCCTCTCAAATCTCTTAAGCATTTAAATCCATATTTGGACATGGATTTTCATTATTTTTGTACCTTTCTCATCCCCATGAACACACACAAAGAGAGAGGAGAGATGCGGGAGAGAAACAGAGAGATGGAGGGAGAGACAGAGACAGACACACAGAGAGACAGAGAGATGCTAAACTCTCTGATTGATATTCATATTTGCATCTCCAGCCCAGAGCACAGCGCCTTATATATAACAGATGTTTAATAAATGATTGTTGAATAAATCAATGACCTGAGAGTCATGTTAGCAGAAGGAATCAGAAGTTATAAAAGATGTCTAGAGGTCCTTGAGTCCATTTTCCTGGGTCTAGGATAGACGGTATAAGAATCATTTTAAGCAACTAGATGGTAACTGTTCTTAAATAGTTTTCTCAAGATCGAGCTTCTAGATAACCCCCTGCTAAACATATTTGAGTGTTGTTCCTAGACATTAAATCCAAGAAGTCCTTAATATAAATTAACCATTCATTTAGCAAAGAATTATTGAACAAGATTGTGCAAAAAAAAAAAAGAATTTGCTTATGTAATGGGGGTCTAATGTATGTCTATGTCTAATGTCATGGAAGTCTGGTACTTGTGCTGAACATCTGGAATGAGATCTCTTCACCTCAAGAACGTGGAAAGCCTATTTCTGGGAAAATCCTAATGCATACAAGATAGGTGGCTTAGAGAGACAGACTGTGGAGGATGTGAAGACATTTCTGTAACTACTTCCAGGGGGCTGGCCACATATTGAAGAGGAGGCATTTTGATTGGCTTCTGAGGCTTCCAAAAAGGTCTATCAGCTTCAGCTACCTTTTCTTCGCCTTGATGCCCTCAGGGAACTTTATGGCTGGGGAGAAGAATGTAGTTTGCAATGTTTGAGTTCAAGAAGTCCAGAGCACTCCTCAACATCCTATAATTCCAGTCAGGATTTTCAACCAGTGTATCACTGATGCCTCAAGGGGAAAAAAGTGATCTTTTGTACTCTAGCCCAGTAGTAGCTATGACAGAGACCCACTGGGTCCTGATGCCACCTCTTCACATGAACTTGGTGACACCAATAATTTGTAGGAATTGAGCTAATTTGAACCTGTTCTCTCCAGACACCAAGGTGATGTAGGGAATAATATGACCCTGAATTATTGCTAGGGGAAATGTTTGTACTTTGTCCTCTCTATGTCTTTGAAGTAAATATTCCTTTGTAAAAGCTACCTTCTTAAAGGGTTAATGGAACTAGGGAACTAATTATAGTCCCGTAACAAGTGGAAGAACATATCTGGTGGGGACTTGAAGCAATGACAGGGAAGGAAGAGAAACAACCTCCCTGGGGTATCCAGAAACCACGAAAGGGAAATTTAGCCTGCTTTGCTCTGAGATGAAGGGCTGGCTTGCTGGATACATCTTATACATTAAGGCTTATACAACACTTTCTTCAAAATACCACCTTTGAAGTAGATGGTACAAATAAAATTATCTCCATTTGAAGATGAGAATCTGAAGTTTTGAGAGCTGAGGTGGCCTTCTGATTTCGTAAAGTTCATATTGGTAGAACCATTATTCAAACTCGTATCCTCAGACACTGATACCATTGTTTTTTCTGCTTTTCCACTGCCTTCAAATTTTATTCACAGCCTCCCAACTTTCACTCTCCTTATAAATTGATGTCAACTGCTCGTATAGGCATGTATAGAGCTGGAACTTATGGGAATGCCCAATTCAATGCTTTTTACATGCCTATGGTGGCTCATAGCCTACCACTTTTAAAGGATGATATATTGTCTGAAAAATAAGATTTCCTGTCTTTTATCATATTCTGTCATAACGATGTACCTAAGTAGACATGGAAACCTGTTGGTAGTCACACAGTCTTTGAAATGTCTGCCTTGGTACTTTTAGTCCACCTATCCTGCCTCATTTATTTTTCTATGAACTTTTATGCCTATATATGATCCTGCAGAAGGCAGAAAATTGAGCTAGAGCATTCTGAACCACTGACATTCATATACTGATACCAAACAATAAGAAATGTCTCCAGGCTCAGTCTCTGCAAGGCAAGGTTACTGGGGCCAAAAAAAGGTTGAGAAAAAGTTTAATCAAAACCATCCCCTGACCCCTCCCTCCACTTTCCCACTGCCAACCAATATCCTGCTAGGGAATGAATCAACTGAGTAACTGATTTTCATAAATATAAAAGGAAAAAAAGATGTGAAACTTTAGAGCATCTTAGAAACTGTTCCTTTTAGCAACATGGATTTTTAATTTAGAAATTGTACTTGGACATGCATTTTTTTAAAGCTTGTCTCTCAAGATCAACTGTTAAAATGATTAAAGTCATTGTCACATATACTCAAATGCCAGTAGATCTTATTTTCAGGTAGAGAGATGTTTTCAAGTGAGCAACATTTCCAAATTAACGGGCAAAAGTCTTTCCTATTGTTAAGTCACTCTTAAAAAGAGCAAAATAGAACACCAACCAGTAACAGACAGTCTAGTTACTGTCCAATAAGCAGTCCGGATTGGAAAATTCCTTTACATGGAATCCAGTGATTTCCAAAAATAATTTAATTTCAAACAATGATCCTTCCAGATGTGACATTTGAGTAGAATAGTTGGAGAATGCCAGAAATGAATGTTAAATTCTAACAGTGTCTAGAATCCCAAGCAACCTCCGCTATTGTTGCGATTTTCAAACTTAAAGAATCTGATTCATCTTAATCTTTATGGGGAAAAAATTATTTATTCATTGTGTGAACATGTATAAGTGCATGAAGATGGGAGTGGAGGACAATTAAAGGATTGTAGATATAAATTGGACTTTCTTGGAGGGGAGGGGAGGGACACACTGCCTTCTTTCCCAGTGTGACTATACTGGACATAGATGGGCTATCCTATATGCTATTCCTATTCCATGACTGAAGTGTTCCTTGTACAACAATTCCTAGTTATGGCACCTTGCAGGTTGTAATGATTCCTGGAGATGATAAAACTTAACTAACACTAATTAGCCAATCCTGCAATTTAGAAAAACTCATCAACAACAATAATTGAGATATTTAAGGACAAAGACCTTTCTGAAGTCTTATCAGGTAAACGTCTGCCTATTTTGAAAAGTCATAAGGCCAGTCTTGATGTAACATGTAGAGAGAAAAGCTTTGGATTTACAGTCAGAAGACTAAGGTGTAAATTCAAGCTCTACCATTTTTTACATCTGTATCCTTAGAGAAGACCTTCACTGGGCCTCAACTTAAAATAAGGAGGGTAGAATAGATTATCATTAAAGTCTTCGTAGCTTTAAATCTGCAATACAATTACTTAAATTGAAGAGCATCATGTCTAAGACATTTGATCTGGAGTCAGAGGTCTAGGTTCAAATGTTGCCTCTGATGTTTACTATCTCTGTAACTTTGATCAAATCATGTTATTCTATTGTGCCTCAGTTTCCTCATACATAAAATAAAAGGTTTAAAACAGATGGTCTCTGAGGTACCTGCCAGATCTACATCTATGATTTTGTTTTCTCTTCCTACCTATCTATACATTTATACATCCTATGCTTTTGAGGGTTCATTGATCTGGAATTCAGACTTTCATATCACCCCAGATTTAAAATTATTTAACCTGAGAGACGGAAGCGACCTTATATTAATTTACCTATCTCAACTCCTATTCAATGAAGGTATCCTTTCTATGATCTCCTTAACAAAGTAGTCATTCCACTTCTAGCAATGAAGAACCCACCACCTCACAAAGCTGCTCATTGTAGTTCTTTTGGGGTAAATCGAAGGTGAGGAAGCTTTGCCACATAATGAGCACAGACCTGCTTCCTTGAAACTTCCAGGCTACCTGTACACCTGAGCAGTGGAAAAGGCATTGAATCTGGATTCAGGAGACCCAAATTTGAGTCCTGGATTTTTTACTTCCTAGTTCAAGTCCTTACACATTTACTAGCATTATATCCTTGGACAAGTTACTTATCCTCTATCTGCCTAAGTGGAAATGACCTGTAATGAGATAATATTACTTGTTTTACCTTCTCACTTCTCAGGAAGAACGCTTTATAAAGCTTAAAATGAGCTGAAAACAAGGGAAGTGATGATGTTGGTGGTTACATTCTTAAGTCCTAGTTTTGTTATCTAGAATGATAGTCTAATTTCTCTAATGTTTGACAGTCTTTTAAATATTGGAAGATAGATAGTATATCCTGTCTAAATCTAAAAGTGAACTTTTAATCAATCAACAGGCACTTATTAAGCACTTACTATTTGATAAGCAATGAAGAGTGTCATACAATCTACAATTTTGAAAGTGAATTTTGTCTTTGTAAGAGATCCCTGGCCACTCACATAAGGACCTCACATTTAAGACTACCAGCAGGTGAATTAATGTTCATAGACAATCTAAAAACAAAAATGCCTAATACTCTTTGCCACTCCTCCTCTTTCTGTTACCACTACTAAACTTGAAAAAGACTATGCAAAGTTGAAGCCATTTTGTGTTTTTATTTGTTTCACTGGTTGACATGATCAAGGAATCAATTACCTAGTGGTCAACATGGATAAGCCTTTAAATTAGCTAGGGTGCTTCTTAGATAACATGTAATATAAAGTCTCTTGATTTGGCTATATTGCAGAAACCTTCCATTGTAGTAGAACTATCAGAGCTTGCATGCTTCTGGCATTGTTTTCAGAAATCCAGGGCCATCTTTATGCCATGATGATTCAATTGCATTGCTAAGTAGTCAGTCAATGAATATTTATTATGCTCCTATTATCTGCTAAACACTATGCTAAGCACTGAGAAAACAGAGAAGCACAAAAGATAGTCCCTGACCTCAAGGAGTTCACAATCTAATAAGGGAGACAACATGCAAACAACTATGTACAAACAATCTACATACAAGATGAACAGGAAATAATCAACAGAGAGAAGGCATTGAGAAAAGCTCCCTGTAGAAGAGGGAATTTTAAGGAAACCAGAGTAGGCAAGAGGCAGAAAGGAGGAAAAGCATTCCAAGCACACGGGTCAAGTCAATAAAAAGGCCTGGAGCTGAGAGACGTAGTGTCTTGTCTGTAGAACAACAAGAAGGTCATTACCACCAGATTGAAGAATAATTCATGGTAGAGAGAGGGATATAAAATGGAGGAAGACTGGAAAGGAGTAAGGAGAAGGGCTGGCTATAAAAGACTTTACATCAAAAAGAGAATTTCTTATTTGATCCTGGAGATGATAGGGAGCCCCTGGAGTTTTTTGAGTAGGAGGAGTGACACATGTACTTTAGGAAAATTACTTTGGTGACTGAATTGTGGAAGAACTTGAGTGGGAGAAGGACTAGAGTGTGGCAGGTTGACGAAGCAGGAAGCAATTCTGATAATCCAGGAGTGAGAAGATGAAGACAAGGTGGTATTATCAAAAGAAAGAAGGGGTCATATTTGAGAGATGTTTTAAAGGTGAAGTTGACAGGCCTTGGCAATAGATTGGATATGGTGGGTAAAAGATCGCAAAAAGTATGGGATGATACTCTAGTTTGCAAGCCTAGGGAGGATAATTGTGCCCTTGACAGTAACATAATAGTTTGAAAAAAGGGAAGGTTTGGGGGAAATTTAATTTTGGGCATGCTTTAGACATGTTTGCTTAAGTTGTCTATAAGAATCCAGTTCAAAATGCCAATAGGCAGTTGGAAATATGAGACTGGAAGCTGGATTTGAGAATCATTCGTACAGACATAATTGGATATGTGAGAACTAATGAAATCACCAAGTGAAGCAGTAAAGAGGGAGAAAGAACAGGCCCAGTACTGATTCCTGTGGTATATTCAATTATTAGGAGGAATGACCTGAGTGAAGATTCAGCAGAGGTGGTTGCAAAGGAACAGTCAGATAGATGAGTCAAGATAACAGTGTTCAGAGAAACCTAGAGAGAAGAAAGTATCATGGAGAAGAGTGAAATCAGCAGTGTAGAAGGTTGCAAAGAAGTCAAGAAAGATGAAGATTGAGAAAAGGCAATGGGATTTGGCAATTAAGAGACAAATTGGTTACTTTGGAAAGAATAGTTTTGGTTAAAAAATTTTATTTTACTTTATTTTTATTTTTGGAGGGGGGAAGGTAAGGCAATTGGGGTTAAGTGACTTGCCCAAGGTCACAGAGCTAGTTTTTTTTGTGTTGTGTCTGAGGCTGGATTTGACTCAGGTCCTCCTGACTCCAAGGTCAGTGCTCTATTCACTGTGTCACCTAGCCGCCCCAAGTTTGTAGAATTTTAAAAAGAAAGGAAGAGGAGAGGAAGTGGAGGCACCTATTGTAGATACCTTTCTCAGTCAGTTTAGCTACAAAAGGCAGGAGAGATATATGATGATGGTTAGCAGGGATGGATGGACCAAATGAGGATTTTTTTGAGAACAGGGACACATAGGCATGTCTTCACACATAAAGAAGCAACCAGTAGACAGGGAGAAGTTGAAAGTGAGTGAGAGAGCAGGGATGATAGAGGAAACCACCTCTTGGAGGAGATGGGATGGAATGGGATGACGCATGAAAGTAGAGACATTTGCCTTGGCAAGGAGAAGGCCCACTTGTTCATGTGAGACAGAAGTGAAGGAGAAGATAATGGCAGAAGACATCCAAGTGACATGAAATAAGAAAGAGCTCTCCATGAATGGCCTCAATTTTTTTTTCAGGAAAATATGAAGCAAGGTTCTCAGCTAAGGAGTTGGGAAAGGCAGAACTATGGTAGAGACACAGAAACCAAGAGCAACAATGGCTTAGAACTCATTTGCAAAATATTAGAGATAAGCCTGTTTGAAGGTTACAAGCACCAATACACAGAATAGCAAAGGAAACAATTCTGCAGAAAACTTGATGCAACACATAACATTATCGCTACCAATCATGTTTATGAGTGAAACAAAAGGGGAATAATACATGAAATTTTAAAAATGGAATAACTATGCAAGCATTTTTATGGTCATAATATTCTTCATCAATTAGAACGGTGGAACCACCACATTTGTCTTTTGTCCCTGATCTGCCACTGGGGCAATGGAAATGACACTTAGTTAGACTAAATTGTGAAGAGATCAAGTACTGAAAGAAGACGTTCATGCTGGAAATAATATAATCTTAAAAGGATTGAGAGATTGGTTTTCTAGATTACTGAAAGAGTGGAAAATATTGAATAATCAGAAAGAAAATCTCAGACGCTACTGTTATTGAAGAGATGTAGCCAAGATGACGTTGGCCAGAACCACACACCTACTTTCTCATCTCTATAAAGTATTAATAGGAATGCTCTCTACATATAAAGGATATCTGAGTAAAAGATAATATAAGCTTTTGAAAATGCTTTTTTAAGAAAAATAGCAAGCCATATAGACATAGTCACAAAATTGAAGGAAAGGTATAAAAATACAATATCTTATATTTATTTTTGTTCATTATAAAATAATATTTTACTTGATCGAGTTAAAATGCAGCGTTAATTCTCTTCTAAAAGATTGTCTCCCTAAAATATGTAAGCTTGGGCTCCTCGCCCTTGATTTGGTGGTCAAAGGGAACATCTGAGTGGTTGTTTTATAAGCCTCTTTATCCTATAACTTTTACAGAGAATTCTCAAAGGCAGAAACTGAGCAGAACCTAGGAATTTCTGTGTTCCCCTGAGACTACGAGCCTGTCATTTCATTTTTGTTGGTTGTAGGTCATCTGGACTGGCTCCCTGTCCGGCTTCCCGGTGGGCCCTGAGGCTAGGCAGTTCCTCTCCAGTCTCTAGAGAGGGGATAGGGGAGAGAGCGAAGGAAATGGATTAGAGGAAAAACACTTTCCCTTGAAAACCCAAGAGAAAAAATATATGGTATTCTGGAGGTTTGCAACCCCTCCACTTGTAGAGAGAGACAAGAGATTGGAGAGCACAGACAGCTGGCCACCTCATCCACACTTGGGGCTATACCCCTACAAGCATTTTCTCTTCCTATTAGAATGTAAGTTCTTTAAGGCACAATGTCGTATCTTTTTATTGTCACCTGTACTAACAAAGTACACATAGCAGGGGGAAGGGAAGGGAATAAATATTTATATATATCACATAATATGTGCCAGGCACTGGGCTAAGTATTTTACAAATATTTTCTCATACTAAGTGCTTAATAAGTATTTGTTAAATGAATGAATAAATGAATATATTTTAACTATTGGAATTCTTTTTAAAATGCAAATATTCCTGGTGGATTAATAATAGATGATTTTATATGGCAATTTCACAAATATTATCTCCTTTAATCCTCATAAGGAGCCTGTGAGGAAAGATACTATAAACATTATTATCATCCTCATATAAGTGAGGAATCTGAAGAATAGAGGGTAGGCCATTCACTTAAATTATTAAGTATGTAGCTATTAGCAGAGCTAGGATTCATTCTTCCTGACTCCAGGCCTAGTGCTTTCTTCATGATACTATTCTGTTTCTTCTAAATATGATTTTTTTAGTTTGCCTATGATTTATTGGTCACAATTGTCACTTTTCCATGTTGTCATGTAAATAGTTCAACTTTGATGGGGACCTTATGATTTCTTTTCCATGTTTGTCTTCTCATGCTTCTTGTGCTGGAGTGTCAAACTTTCTTTTCAGTTCTGGTTTTTTCAGCAG
>JAQQSU010008042.1:0-13056 GCA_028627135.1 Pseudochirops cupreus | reverse complement strand
GTGTTCTCTTGCTCCACCCCTTCCTGCTACATCAGCAAGCTCAAGGGGCGTGGAAGATCTTCAAATCCCAGTATCGTTACATTTACATTGACAGGAAGGCAGCATCTTGGAAGCACCAGTACCCATCTGAGCATGGATGAGGAACAGGGAAGCATTGTATATATAGGGGCCTCATTCCATACATGGGCACTGCTTCCCTTAACTCTGGCCAGAGACAGAAGCTGTCTAAAAAATAGAAATGGAACATAAGAGAAGGAGGAGGAGGCAATCATTCACTTATTGGCTGCTCTTGCTAGATGTGTTTGCATTGTGTGAGCTCCAGGCAGGTGAGTCCAAGGGAATGAAAGAAGGGAGACTGAGAAACCAAGATTGGGATCCAATCTTGCAGGGAGAGAGAGCCCCTGTACCCAGCGCTGGTTAGAGGGAAGACATTAGCTATAAAGAGAAGACATACAAGTAGACAAACAAAAGTAAAATCCTAACCATCTAAACAGAACTTTGGATGTTTCCCAAGTGACCTAATCCAAGTGAAGTTACTTAGAAAAAAATCTTCCAGAAAAAAGCGAGCTTCCTGGAATGTACAGGGAGGAAGTAATAATTCTCGATTTTGGGAGAGGGTTTAAAGACAACAAAAGAGGCAAAAATAAGGAGATAATAATTGACAACCATTAGAGACTGTCTACAGGGCAGAAATTCCAAGAGTTCCTGACCAGAATCACTATTTTCTTATCACTGTTTTGACATTTCTTTTGACCCTAAGGTGTATCAAATAATTAATTAAGTCAGACCAGAATGTAAGTATTTTTCTTGGGTCAGGGAGAAGCAAGTGGTAATCTCTTCTGAGATCAAGACAGTCAACTTCTTTAGAATTAATGAGGAATAAGATACATTCACATTGGTTTTTGGATTGTGGAGATGGCTGTCAAGGAACTAGATCCATGATAAGGGGAAGGGTATAAGAGAAAGAGAGGGATTCATAGGAAATAGAAACAATCCTGGGTTTTCTGTGTCTGCCAGGTTTGGCTCTGTGGTCCATCATTTTTACTGTGACTGGGGTCCTCCTTGCTGGTTATAAGGCTCAGTCCAACCTCAGACATTCAGATGACAGATAAAGAGACATAGCAGGCAACTGGTCAATCTACTAAATAGCCCTGGAATGTGGCTGAGGCCTTTTGACACTTGTGGCATCACAAAATTAATCTGGAGGCTGCCCCTTTACTGCTGTGTGGGCCCCTAGGGAACTGAGGTCAACTACAGAACCTGGCAATAGCAATATTCCATTTTAGTTCAGCTGTAGTATTTTAGGAAAGAGAAACACTGCTATACTGTCAGTTATCCCAATATATGACACCCACAAACCCCTATTTCACAGGTCTGCATTTTCCTCCATTAAATTTCATCTGATTTAATTTTACCTCCTGTCATAGACCATTTATAACATATTGGATCCCAAATCCCACTCAGGGTCATATTATCTTGATATTTCATAAGAATACAATCTGCAACTTTGTACAAAACATTGATAAAAATGTTGGACAGAATAATGCCACAGGCAAAATCTTGTGGCAATGTACTCAAACGCTGACTACTGATTGACACTGAGTGATTTAAGACAACACTTTGGCTCCAGCCACTTAATGAGGTCTGGATCCAATAGTAGACACGTCTCCATTTTTTCCCCAAAGATGCCATGAAAAACATTGTTAAATATCCTCCTGAAGTCCAAGCATACTACATAGTACCCTCTTAATTCATCATCTTGGAGACCCTAGCAAAAAAAGAAAGAACTTCATGACCTGTATTTGACATACTCACATGGACTTGCCAGGGTCATTACTTCCATTTTGAACTGTAAACAAACTATCCTTTAAACTACATATTCTAGACATTTCTTATTAAACAGATTTAAGGTCATTGAAATGTAGGTATGAGAAACTCGCTTCCTCCCCTTTTTGAAAATTGGGACACTTGTACGTCTCCAACTCTGCATTGCCTTTCCCATTTTCCGTGATCCCTCAGAGCCTACAGATTTAGATGTAGGTGGTGTGTAGCTTGTCCAAATCCAATGACTTTAACCCATTGAGAACAGCTAGGAACATTCTTATCATCTCAGTTATCTTGGGTTTCAATGATGTATTTACACCATTTGTTCTATCCTTCCATTTCTAAAGATGACTCTCTATGGTAGGGAAGAGTGACACAAAATGAGAGCTGAGGTCCTTCAGCCCATCTTTCATTGTTAGGATCCCAGCTAAGTGAAGAATGAGGCTTGCATATGCTCTTTGATCTCCCTTCTGTTCCCAATAGAGTGGCAAAATCCTTTTCAATTTCCGTAGCATTTCCAGGAAGCCTCAATCCTTTCTTTTCAAATCTAATAGCAAACTTTTGTAAAATATCTGTAATGTACAAATAGCTGTGCTCAGTGCCATAACTGTGAAGAGAAAAATGAAAGAGCCCTCCTCTTGTATTCAGATCATCATCAATACAATCAGCAGCTATATAGCACCTACTAAGTGCCAGGCACTGTGCTAAGGACTTTGCAAATATTATCTCACCTCACAACACCTACCTGGGAGGTAGGTATTATTATTATTGCCACTTCACAAGTGATGAAATGAAACAGAGATTAAGTGACATGTTGTTGTTTAGTCTTTTCAATCATATCCAACTCTTCCCATTTGGAATTTTCTTGGTGAATTTTCATGGTAGTGACTTGCCATTTCCTTCTCCAGATCATTTTACAGATGAGCAAACTAAGGAAAGAAAGAGAAATGACTTGCCCAGGGTCAAACAGTGCCTGAGGCCAAATTTGAACTCAGGAAGATGAGTCTTCCTGACTTTAGACCCAGTGCTCTAGACATTGTGCCACCTAGCTGCACACTAAGTGGTGCGTGTGTGTGTGTGTGTGTGTGTGTGTGTGTGTGTGTGTGTGTGTGTGCATAATATAGAGAACTTATATCCTCACTGAGTTAAATTATTTCTGGGTTTGGGCATTTCTAATATTCTTACCAGAGTAGGTCACTATTTTGTACTCTTCTCATTACCTGCTCTTAATTCTGAATTTTGTATTTTTTAAAATCTAAGTTGAAAGAAAATTTCTTATGACTCTTGACATACTTATCCCATGTCTGTCTTTGTTTCTTTATTGAAATCATTTGTGTTTATTTTGTGAAAATTTTGGTCTTGAAAGGATTCTACATTTGAAATAGCATTGACTCCGAAGTCTGAAGACCTAGGTTCAAATCCTCCCTCTAGTGTTCAAGTGATCACGTGATCTTGACCATTTCACTCAACCTCTCTCAGCTTCTATTTCATAATTTCAAAAATGATTAGACTAAATTGTCTCTGAAATCCCTTTCAGAATTCCATCTATGAACCTATGGTATTTCTTTTCATTTTCTGAATATGTTCCTACCCAGTGAACCATTAATTGCAATGATAATTTTTTTCTAAAAATAAAGAGAAGAAAAGAAGTTTTGCAAAACCAAAAAAACACATTTGCTATGTCTGATGGTATGTACAGTATCCAAGACCCCTAGTTCCCCCCTCTTCAAAGAGAAGCCTTATTTTTTCAACTCTCTTCTAAATGTAAAACTTCTCCATTATCATCACATAATATTTAATTTCATTTTAAATTTTTTCTCTTTACATTATTGTAGATATTGTCTACATTACTTTTATGGTCCTCCTTACTTCACTCTGCATCAATTCATATGTCTTCCCAAACTTCTCTGAATTCTTCATATTCATAATTTCCTAACGGCACAGTAACATTCCAATTAATTCCTGGATTACAAGATGTTTAACCATTCCCTCATCAAGGCACCCCATCCCTAATAAATCAATTTCACCTGTATAATCTGAGTCCATGGAATCCTGCATCTCTTCTTTCTTTGCTCATTCAAATGAACCCTCCTACCATTTAGTTGTTTGTCAAACAATACATCATTCTCCTCTTATTATCTTCCATGAAATTTGAGATGGCACAGTATCTTTCTGAGTTCTAGCACCTCTATTTCAGCAACACATGACTCTTTAATGATTCAAATAAGATATATAATAGCATTCCAACCTATGCATGAGAAAATCATTAGGTGGCTCATTCAATGATTTCTTAGCATTGTTGCTGAACAGAGCTGAGTCAGATATGACTGAAAGCAACCAGGGGTTCCTCATCCTCAGACCTCCCAAAGAATCAGTAAAAGCAAGCTTTGCACATTCCCTGTAGGGTTCTGAGGTAAAAGAGGTCCTAAGAAATTATTGAGTCTTGAGGTCATAGCCCTTAGGTTGGGAAGAATCTGAGTGATCCTGGCGTATCAAACTCAAATCGTGATGACTGATGGAGGACCACGTGTTGACTTAGAAAACCACAAGTTGATATGATGTAAGTTGCATTTCACTTCTATTTATACTGTGGAACATTTCTAAATTCCATTTTAATCTGGTTCTAGTTAATCTCTGGAGTTTCACAGGCTACTTGTGGCCTGTTGCAGTTCATTTGGCACTTCTGTGACCAACTGACTTGTTGTAAACTGAGGAAACTGAAGTCCAGAGACGAGAGTGACTTACCCAGGGTCATATAGATAGCAAATTACAGAGCCAAAACTCTAGGCTGAGTTCTCCAACTCCAAATCCCTCCTACTTTGTTGCCCTGACAGTTGGACCCATAAGACAGTAAGTGAAAAAGGATTTATTGCTTACTATATGCCAGACCCTACTTTTGTGAGCATGATATAGTATTCTCCTTTGTGTGCTACAAATGCCTAGACATCTAGATATTTTTAGAGAAACAGTTACAACCTCAGGAAAATATATGGAGGAATCACTGATAAGGTATTCCCTTGTTTCCTTTTCAGAGGAAAACAAAACTAGCCAAGCACAAGACCCTACCCATGTGGAAAAAATTCCTGAAGGGCCCAAAATACTGCAAGGTATGTGAACTGAATATCCTGAGAGTCCTACCTGACTCTTTCCCTGTGTCTCTCAGACTGCATCAGTCCATAGCTGCAGAATGCTAATGGGCCAGTCTCTTGTACACCAACATTGCTTCTCATCCTTAAATGTAATGGCTACCTATGATGCCAGAATGGGTGAAATGCAGTAGTACTCTACCAATTCATTAGCTGTACTTGTTTCTTCAACACTCCCATGTATAAGCCAGGTTACTATTCTGTCTTCTCTAACACCTTTGATGTTTACATAGTCCAGCCTACTCCTGGAAAAAACAGAAGACTAGGGTTAGAAAATTACTCATTACATCAAAGAACCATTTCCGAACCAGTCTGCTAAAAGATTACCTGACTGAGCCATGCATCCAGTCTACTGATATGTTTCCAATCATGCTAGGTACAATTTGACCTCTTGACTGTTCCTAGGGGTAATTTCCATAGTTATCCTACTGATACATACTGTGGAAGGTAGATAGGATAGGTAGGAGGATATGGTAGGGTTCAGGGGTCCACATAATGAAACCTCCTTATTTTTTCCCCTTCTGGTTATACAGGCCACCACAGGCATGAGAGTCAATTCACTGCAGTGGGTACAAGGCATTCTCTGTTCAACTTCATCACACTTCATGTTATTGATGATGTGCATGTATGTGCCTATGATAAACAGAGCAAGCAGCTTGTATTCAGTGAAGCATGGATCACCGAGGTATTAGGAAAAGACTTCATTGAGCAGAAGAAGAAAGTTCTTTTAAGTGCTCAAATGCATTTAAATTTCCTACTCAAATTCCTTATACTGAATAACACCAAGAGTGACAGTGAGACAAATTGTATGTACATGATCAGAGTTAGAAGGACCTCAGTGTCCATGTAGTTCAACTCTTTCTGGAAAGCTATCCCCACTATACCTTAGCAAACAAATGCTTGTCCAGCCTCTGAAGACATCTCAAAAGGATAAAACCACCACCTCTTGAAATAGCACATTCAATTTTTAGAAAACATTGATTTTTAGGAAAAGTTTAAATTTCCCTCTTTGTAGCATTTTACCAATTAATCCTTATTATGATCTGTGGGGCCAAACCAAAGAAGTCTAATTACTTCTCCAAGTGACAGCCCTTCAGATTCTCAGACAACTATAATACTCCTGATTTCACCACCAAGTCTTTTTTTATCCAAGCATAACAATCCAGTTCCTTCACCCTCCTAGTTGCCCTCTTCTAGAATCATACCAGAATATCAATAACTTTCTTAAACCGTGGTGCCTGGAAATGAACACGACACTTCTAAAGATGTCTGACTGGGGCAGAACACAGTGGCATTTGTTGTTCAGTTATTTCAGTCACATCCAACACTGTGTGATGCTGTTTCAGTTTTGTTGGCAAGTATACTGGAATACTTTGCCATTTCCTCCTCCAGCTGATTTTGTAGATGAAGAATGGAGATTGAAACACTTACCCAGGATGGCACAGCTAGAAAGTCTCTGAGGGCAGATTTGAAGTCAGGAAGATGAGTCTTTCTGACTCCAGGCCCACCACTCTATCTATGATGGCTCCTAGCTGCCCACACACTGGCATTATCATCTTCCCATTCTTGAAATCTTTGTTCTTTCTGCTGCGTCTCAAGATCACATAAACATTTTTGACTGTTATATCACACTGGTGCCTCATATTAAGCTTGAAGTTCATTAAAACACTGACGTTATTAAAAAGGAGAACTGCTCCAGAAATCAATCTCTCTCTCTCTCTCTCTCTCTCTCTCTCTCTCTCTCTCTCTCTCTTTCTCTCTCTCTCTCTCTCCCTCTCTCTCTCTCTCCCATCTTATATTTTTATTTGAATTTTTTTGTACCCAAATGGAAGATTTAAATGGCTACAGCCCAGTACTTCAGCCTTTTTAAGATCCTTGTGGATCCTGATTCTGTAGTCCATTATTTATCATCTGCATCTTTGATAAATACAATCTGTGACTTTATCCACTTAACACTTCAATTAATGTGGGAATCTGGAACTCAAAATCTAAAATGTAGATGGTGTGCTGCTGTGGAAAGAGAATTGGATTTGGAGTCACATAGACTTGGTTCAAATACCAGATAGACCATTTATTGGGAAAGTGATGGAGTCTTTGGCTGTCAGTTTTCTGAAGAATAAAACAGAAGGATAGGATTAAATAACTTACGAGGTCCCAATCAGCTATTAATATATGATCCTGTGATCTATGAACAAAACAGAACTTATTATCTTCCCTTGAAATCTTTCCCTCCCCCAAAACTTCTGATTGCTACTGAGCATCTCACCATACATCTAGTCTACAAAGTTTGCAATCTTGGACTCATTCATATTCTTGCAGTCATTCATTTTCTCATGCTCTCCATATTAATTAATAGCCAACTTGCAATCATAATCGCAATAACATTTATAGATTTACTAAATCATTTTTACAAATATCTCATTTTGCCCTCACAGCAGCAGTGGAAGATAGTTATGAATGCTATCCCCATTCACAAAGGCAGATAAAAATTAAATGACTTGCCCAGGGTCACACACCCAGTTCCTGTCTGAGGCTGATTTGAATTTCCTTCTTCCTGAGTCCAGGCCAGTGCTCTCTACATTGTGCCACCTAGCGGCCTCTGCCTTCTCACCATCACTTCCATCCATCCCACATTCTCATACTCTGCACTCAGATGCTATCAAGTGGGGCCAGGACCCCATCATTTCTCACATTGATTATGGTCATAGGTTTTTAAGGCACTTCTGTGTTTCTCATCTCTCAACCAATTGAACCAGGCCTCTGCACAGCAGCCAAAATCATCTTCAGAAAGCATAAGTCTGGTTCAGTTTTTCCCTAACTCTAGCATGAAATACAAACTGCTCACTGGATCTTTTAAAGCCCTTCACAGTCTGGCATCATCCTACCTTTGCAGACATTTCCCATTACTCTCTCCCATACACTATGTCCCAGATGATTTAATCTGATCTACAAGCTGTTCTTCAAACTCGCTTTTCTCTCCTCTCTGTGTGCCTTTGCACAGACTACTTGCTCTCACTTCCATCCTTACAAAATGTTTACCAACAATGTCTCCTCAAATTGTAAGCTTATCGAGCTCAGGAAGCCTTTTTTTAACTTTATAACCTCAGTGTCAACCCTGCCTTGCTTAACATTTAACAAGGGATGATAAAGCTAAATTGAAGGCAGCTAGGTGGTACAGTGGATAAAGTGCCAGGCCTAGAGTCAGGAAGAATCTTCTTCCTGAGTTCAAATCCAGCCTAAAACACTTATTTTGTGACCCTGGACAAGTCATAATGCTATTTGCCTCTGTTTCTTCATCTGTAAAATGACCTGGAGGAGGATATGAGAAACTCTTGCAGTATATTTGCCATGTAAACTTCAAAAGCTGTCATGAAGAGTGTGACACGACTGAAAGAAATCGATGGAATGACACAGTTAGGTCATGCAATGGATAGATCGCTAGCCCTTGGAGTAAGAAGGATATGAGTTCAAGTTTGACCTCAGACACTCACTAGCTGTGTGACCCTGGGCAAGTCACTTAACCCTGTTGCCTCAGTTCCTCATTTGTAAAATGAGCCGGAGAAGGAAATGGCAAACCACCAGAGTATCTTTGTCAAGAAAAGCACAAATGGGATCAGGGAGAGTTGGACATGATTCAAATAACTCAAGAGCAACTTGAAAAATACTGAATTGATGATAAGCCTGTGACTGAAGAAATACCAGGTACCATAGAGGGAGAAACCTAGGTGACACGGATATGTTCTCATTGGCCATGGAGGGCAGAACCAGGAACAGGTGGTCAAAATTAGAGAATGAGGAGTTTGGGAAAATTTCCTAACAGCCGGGGCTGTCCAGCAGAATTAAGATGACCTTGTTGGACTGGGCTAGAGGGGATACCCCATGACTTGAGAGTTGACCAGGCGGTCTCTGAGATCCCTCAGAGATTTGGAGATTCTGTGAATCTGTGAAGAATTCAGGTCTAGCTTTCTTCCTGATGATGCACATGAAAGAAATTCCCCAGGGCAGACCCTTTTCAGAATTAGAAAGTCTCAGAATTTGCTGCAAAACTGTCTAATCCCCATTTCATTGTTGTCAGAACCACTAGGTTGGACTGCTGGGTTCTAGGGCCCATTTCCTTTCCCTTTTCTCTTTTCTATTTCCTAATGCTACAAAGCCCAAATGTCAAAAATATTTTTGAAGTATATCTGCAGGTGTGTATAAATTCAGAAATTACACATTAAGATACGGCAACTGGACATTCATGTAATAGAAATTACCCAGACTCGATCTCATGCCAAGTCCTAGACGGTTCTATCTTATTAGAGTTTCCCAGTGTCACTAAGGGGTATTTCTCCCTAAGGAGAGAATAATTGGTTACTCCTTGGTCTGGAAATTTCAACCCAATATATAGGTAACCTCTGAAATTGATCAAAAAGAAATCATTTTCCAAATTCCTCTTCGACTCAATTTATCTGCTCTACAACATTTGATTATTTCAGAAACCTATAATAGGCTCACATATGAATAGTCCTTTCCTCTCTGTTAAACTAGACATTGTAGAGAGGCAGTATTTTGCCCCTATTATACAGCAGGAAAAATTATACTGAACAGTAATGACTTCTTTAAGGTACACTAAACTTTTCACACATTTTACATCTATTAGGAGGCAGTACGGAGTACAGCATCCTGGAGAAAGCTGTAGAGTTGCAATGAGGAAGATTTCTGTTTGAATACCACTTTAGATACTTATTTGCAAGTCTTTGGGCAAATCACTTAACATCATTTGGCCTTTGATCTTCATTGGTAAAATGAGTATATTAGCACTTATTTTGTGAGGATCAACAGTAATAATATTCCATATGTAAAGTGCTTAGAAAATATTTAAGGTACTATATTAGTTTTAGCTATTATCATCATGATTAACTTTGAGGGTTTAAGTGAATTATTCAAGGTTTTATAGTTAACAAATATGGGAGACTGGATTCATATTTGCCCTTCTAACTTTGGTCCCTGTCCTGATTCCATGATACCATACTGACTCCTAAGTCTCTCTACAGAGAATCACACAATACAGCTCTTTGCATACTGTGAACTGGTTAATGACATTGGGATTGGCAGCCATCTCCACTTTGCCATGGATGGTGAAGATTTTGTAAAGATAGATGATCAGACCAACCACTGGACTGTCATAAAGTCTGAAGCAGAGCAATTCAAATCCATAGCAGAAAGTTACTTAAGTCTCAAAATGAGAGAAAAGACTATGAAGAAATACTGTTTTGACATGATGAGGAATATCCTGCAGTACTCAAGCATGAAGGAGGATGGTAAATTTCCAATTCTTCCTGTTTTCTC
Organism: Pseudochirops cupreus; assembly: GCA_028627135.1. Taxonomy (NCBI): domain Eukaryota; kingdom Metazoa; phylum Chordata; class Mammalia; order Diprotodontia; family Pseudocheiridae; genus Pseudochirops; species Pseudochirops cupreus. The sequence goes on along the minus strand of JAQQSU010008042.1, from coordinate 2,755 downwards.
CCAGGGTTCTCTAAGGCCATGAAGACAAAGCACAGACTCTAGTCAGTCTTATCACGGTGAGCCAACTCTGAGCGTAGGGTTGGGACAGGCTGTCTCTTGTCAAAGGATCACTTTAGGTAAGTGTGGAGATATTTATCAATGGTTGAGTGGTCATCCATTAATGACTCTTCTAGTCCACAGTAACTAATGAAGATGTATTTGCCATGATATGGAAAGAAAGTAATCAACCACAAGTGAGGGAGTACCCTCACTGATGATAACATGAATCCTTTCAAGTACTAAAATATTCAAGATTCTCTTCTTAACTCATTAGAACAGTTGATTTATTGATCTAATAATGTAATTATTATCACTATTGACAAATATTTATCGCACATCTACTTGGGCAAAGCACTGTCCTAGATACTGAGTAGAGTACAACAAGGCATAAATTACTTCTCTAGCCTTCAAGGAGCTTAGGGGTCCCTTGAGTCTGAGGGCAGAATGATGAATAAGTGTATTAAAGAAAGAAAAAGCTGTTATCAAGTGTTTATGATGTACCAAGCACCAAGCAAAACTCTGGGGGTACAAATAGAAGAGCAAAATAGCCCTTGTGATCAAGGAACTCATCGTCTAATTGGGGAACATAGCACATATAAGAATATTCTCCATTAGGACAGACAGCAAGTCCCAAGGGTTCATAGTGTGCTTTGCCAGGCTCCATGGGCTGTAGGGCTTAGAGGAAGGGAAATTGATAAAGCCCAGTAGTTCCTTATCTGACCTAAAGGATTTCCCTGGTTATCTAAGTAAGCACTGTGAACAATCATATTCACACTGAGGGTACATATCGAAGTAGATATGGGAGACTACAAAGAGCCAGTCCACAGCATATAGGAAGAAGAGAGTATGCCTAAGGATCAAATTATAGTGGGACTCTGGGTTCTCCTCCTTCCTTGTGGGAAACAATGGTTGAAGATCAGCATATAGTCAGGAGATAAAAAAGGGAAGGAAACATTGGCAGGAAGGTAGGGGAGGCAGGCCATCTGGTGCCAATGCTAACAAATCAGCAATGGGCCCCACATACTCTAAAGGCAGGTTTCATAGTAGCAGGCTTAAATTTGTCCAACCTCAGAATCCTCAATTTAAATCTTGTGGCACTGTCCAAGATGTGAACCCCTTAAAGGGTTCACAAACTTTAAGGATGTTTGAAGATTCTAGTCTCAGAAGAAATGAACACATATGGTACATGAGCAAATAGTAGCAAGCAACTGTAATTGATGTGTCAGAGAAGAGGCACTGGAATGAGGGAGAAGGAAATTTGAAAATTCGGTGCTAGGGATAAGATGACTTCTGCAGTAAACAAAATAACAATCGCTATTGTTTGACAAAGTTAATAACTGGTAGACAAAGATAGAAGATACAGTAATGTGGAAGAAAAGGAAGAAGGAGGGCATAGAAGTGATAATGCAACAATGGAAGGTCTCTGACCTTTGGAGGTAATACCTTCTCTCTTGACTTCTCTCTTCAGTTGCCCCTGAGGTGACTGTGTCCCGCCATGATGCTCCAGATGGTAGAGTCACCTTCAACTGCACAGCCACAGGCTTCTATCCTCACTCTATCCAGCTGCATTGGGAGAAGGATGGGCAGCTGGGTGTGTGGGGGCAAGAGAGCTCCAGTGGCACCTTGCCCAATGCTGATTCCACCTTCTACCTCCAAATCTCACTGGAACTTCCTCCTGGTGATTCAGGGACAGGTTACACCTGTGTGGTAGAGCACAGTAAGCTGCAGACACCAACTGTATATCCTGGTGAGTGTTTTTCCCAAGCTATGTGGGCCAAGGAATGGAATGTTTCAGCCTTTTCATCGCCTCTCCCTCTCTGAGTTATGTTCCACAGATCAGGGTGTTCACTGGGCCTGCTCTCCAGTTGCCTCTCCTTTCAGAAACACTTCTTGTTTACTTGTTGCCTTTCACACCCTGCAGTCCCTGAGAAGTCCACTGTGAAGAGGCCATGGGTCATGGCCCTGGGTCTCCTGACAGTCATCATTCTGGTGCTGAGCTGTGCTGGGGCCTTCATTATATGGAAGAAGAAGAAAACTGGTACATTTGTGATGAGAGGGGTGGAAAAACTATTGATGTAAGCTCAAGATGAGGAGAGAAAGGGTTGGGGAGCAGATGTCACAAGTATGAGGCTGTTACACTGCCCCTGTGCTTCACAGAGTTCTTAGGAGGAAAGCTCTTACGAATAGAATGATGGGTCCTGAAGACAGAGGTGGAAGAGACATCAGATTTTTCCTCTAGCACAATGGATATAACTTTCTTGAAAAAATGGACATCCAGATTCAGCTTATCGACCTCCAATGATAGCAAATTTACTTCTTCCTAGAATAGTCCATTCAACTTTTAGACTTTTATAAAAGTTCTCCTGACATCAAGCTTAAATCTGTCTCTGAGCAAGCTTACCAAATTTCTCCTAGTTATCTTTACTGGGTATGAGAAAGTCAAGGTGAATATCTCTTTCACATGGCAGTTAGTTAAATTCTTGTATTATCATCACCTGACTCCTCTGTCCTCTCTTCTCCAGGATAAAAATCTCCGATATCTTCAGCCATTGACATGGTTTATAGTTCTTTAACGATCAGAATGGTCCTTCTCTGCGTATATCATTCATGAAATATAGCATTGAGAATTGAGCATGGCACCTCAGATGTGGTATGATCAGGAAGAACACAGAGGGTCTTTCACCTCCTCATTCCTGCTCTCTTAATGAAGTCTAAA
>JAQQSU010008041.1:0-13056 GCA_028627135.1 Pseudochirops cupreus | reverse complement strand
GGATCTGCAAATACTTTCACATTGGACATTAGTCTGGTTGTATAGAAGGGTTGTAACCAATGGAGTGAACAATGGGAAAGAAGAAACAAAACCAAACATGCAAAAGAACGAGAGCAGGTAGATTGCTTCAGTCTCCATTTAAACTCTGTTCTTTCTAGATCTTTCTCTGAATGTAGACATCTCCTTCCATGCTAAGATTTTTAGAGATATCTTATACCTGTGCATTGCTGAGAAGAGTCCAGTTTATCAAAGCTGGTCATCACATATATGATGTGTCTGTGATTGTATACAAATTTCTCCTGGTTCTGCTCTTCTCACTTAGCATCAGTTTGTATAAGCCTCTTCAGGTAAATATGAAGTCCATCGGCTCCTCATTTTTTATACCACAATAGTATTCCATTATATTCATATACCACAGCTTGTTTAGCCATTCCCCAATTGATGGGCATCCCCTTAATGTCCAGTTTTTTGCCACTACAAAAAGAGCTGCAATAAATATTTTTGTACATATGGGTCTTCCTCCCACTTCTGTGATCTCTTTGGGATACAACCCCAGAAGTGGTATTACTGGGTCAAAGGGTATGCAATTATTTATAGCCCTTTGGGCATAGTTCCAGATTGCTCTCCAGAATGGTTGAATCAGTTCACAACTCTACCAACACTGCATTAGTGTTGCAATTTTCCCACAAACTCGCCAGCATTTGTCATTTTCCTGTTTTGTCATCTTAGCCAACCTGACTGGTGAGAGGTGGTACCTCAAAGTTGTTTTGATTTGCATTTCTCAATTCAATACTGATTTAGAGCATTTTTTCATATGCTTATAGGTATCTTTAATTTCTACCTCTGAAAAATGCCTGTTCATATCCTTTGACCATTTATCAATTGGGGAATGACTTGTATTCTTATAGATTTGACTCAATTCTCTGTATATTTTAGAAATGAGGCCTTTATCCAAGACACTGGTTGTAAAAATTCTTTCGCAATTTTCCACTTCCCTCTTAATTTTGGTTACATTGGCTTTGTTTGTACAGAAACTTTTCAATTTAATATAATCAAGATTATCAATTTTGCATTTTATAATGCTCTTTAACTCTTCTTTGGTCATAAAGTCTTCCCACTCCATAAATCTGTCAGATGAACTATTCCTTTCTTCCCCAGATTACTTACAGAATCAGTCTTTATACCTAGATCGTTCACCCACTTAGACTTGCCTTTTCTTCGTCTTGACTCAGGGTGGTCTCTCAGATTCCTTGGATCCCCTTCCATGGTCCCAGCTCCCACCTGAATCCACCAAACTGTCACCTGGATTCGGAGGCAGACAGCTCCCAGGTTCTCATCCAGTCCTCCAGGCAGTTCTTGGTACACACTGAAGTTCATACGGCCCAGCACATCTCAAAACCTTCACCACTTCTGTTGCCAGGAATTCAAAGATCAACCAAGCCACAAACAAACAAAGCCTTATCCCGGTCATGCTTTTTCAGTACTCTAGCAGTTCAGCTGGCCTTAGGACCCAGAAGAAATCTCAGCCTTCCAGGCAGCAGCAGCCACTTCGGCCTTCCAGGCAACTCCAGCCTTCACCAGATTCTGTTCTCATAGAAAACTCCAACTCAGTTCTCAGTCCAGTAGTAGCTCAGCTCCCAGATGCTGGAACAATTCTGCTTCCTCCACCAGGAGTAAAAATTCTTAATTCTCTCTGTCTGTCACACACACACACACACACACACACACACACACACACACACACACACACACATTGTCTTCCTGTCGCAGCCAACCCCTTCCTGTTATGTCAGCAACAGGAGACAGAGTTCCCACCTTCTATCTCTTTCACAGAAATACTTAGCCCTTAGTTACTAAGGGCTAAGTATTCAAACCTTACAGTTTTTCTAGTCATGAGGCTGTAGCTCATCACGGGTAAGGAGCTGGCCCCAGGACTAGTCAGGCCTGGTTTCAAATATTGCTCCCACTACATACTACCAGTGTGACCTGGAAAAGTCACATAACCTCTTAGTCTCCCAAGTAGCTCTAAGACCCTTGTGAAGAGACTCAGAGGAGTCTGTACACAAGAGAAATTTCTTCATAACAACACCCCACCCCAACCCCACCAAACCACATGTTCACACTATACATTTCAGCCAACTTCATTTTAAGTGCCTAGATTAGACATCAAAGACGGGTAGGCAGGTGCAGTGAATTAGACTGCTGGGCCTGAAGTCAAGAAGACCTCAGTTCAAGTTCACTCTCAGGCACTTCCTAGCTGTGTGACCCTGGACAAATCACTTAACTTATCTTTGCCTCAGTTTCCTCAACTATAAAATGGGGACAAAAATAACACCTACCTGACAGGGTTGTTGTAGGGAATTAAATGGGATAATATTTGTCAATGCACTTAGCCCACAGTGTCTGGCACATAATAGGTGCTTACTAATTGTTTATTCCTTTCCCCCTTCCTTAGATAGACTGATGATGCCTAAGTAAACATAATTGAGCCAAATCTGCCCAACTGAAAAGGCCACACTCTAGTATGGTTATTTGTGGGCCTATTTCTCTAACTCTGGTTTTTAAGATTCTTATAGTCTCTGAGCCTGACTGTCCAATTGCCTCTATTAACCACAGATTCAATTGCCCTTGCTTTCTAATTGGTTCTTTGACTAACTGTCCATTAAATACTTGGCATGAGGCAGCAGGTAGTCTGAAAGCCTTCATTTCCCCTAATTTTAATGCCAGAATGCTTTAAACTAAAATGAAGCCATTTCAGAATTGACCAGAACCCAAGTATAACTTCTCCTGGAATCAAACAGCTGAAGAAGAGTTACCCTCCTGCTCAGGGCCATGACCTGAAGACTTCGTGTAGCCTGTGTAGACTCTTAAATTTCAGGGCCAGGTTTGATAGCACTCTTCCTGATATTCTGGGGAGGGGAAAGGGAGAAAATAATGAGAAGAGAAAGTTAGAATAGTGGGCAAGAGTGAAAGAGAGGGAAGGGGAAAGGAGAGAAGGATGGTCAGGGGAGGAGAAAGGAAGGAAGGGTTTTCCAAATGGGCTCTAAGTCTCTCAAGGGAGACTTCTTTTTCAATGGATGGGAAAGATGTTTAATTAACTGAAAAAAATAAAATTAGCCTTTTAAATGAAAGGACATATGATGAATGTAGAAAATGTTGGGAAGAAAGTTCATTGGAGGAAAAAAAGTCTTTGCAGCAAGTTTCTCTGATAAAGGTCTCATTTTCAAGTTGTATAAGAAATTGATTAAAATTTATAAGAATAAGAATCATTCTTCAATTGATAAATGGTCAAAGGATAGATATAAACAAGTAATTTTCAAAAGAAGCAATCTAAACTATCAATATCCATATTGACAAAATGCTCCAAGTCACTAATAATTAGAGAAATGCACATTTAAGTAACTCTGAAGTCTCACTTCACACTCCTCAGATTGGCAAAGGTGACAAAAAAGAAAAATGACAAATGCTGGAGGTACTGTTGCTAGATTGTGAATTGGTCCAGGCATTTTGGAATGCAATTTATAACTTATGCAAATAGTTACTAAAGCGCATAGATTTTTTTGACAGTGATATTACTATTAGATCTATACCCCCAAGAGATCAAAGACAAAAAGCAGCCATATGTACAAATATTATTTATAGAGCAAAGAATTATAAACTTAAGAGGTGCCCATCAACCAGGAATGGCTGGACAATTATAAGAATATAATGGAAATGATGAAAAGGATGAATTTAGAGAAATCTGGTAAGACTTTTATGAACTAAAACAGAGTAAAGAACCAGGAGAATGATTTGTACGGTAACAACATTATAAAGACAAACAACTTTGAAGAACCTAGGAACTCAGATCAGTTCAATGACTAACCATAATCTGGAAGATCCATGATGAAGAATATTACCTACCTTCTGAAAGAAAGGTGATAAACTCTGGATGAAGAATGAAACACACATTTTATGTCACCAATGTAGGAAGTTGTTTTGATTCATTTTGCATATTTTTATAAAGGTTTTGTTTTTCTTTTTTTTTTTCAGGAAGGTAGATTACCTATACGTGGCTCTTCCAGTATGACATTTCGGAAGAACCAATATTTCCACATTATGACAGTTTGCATGTATGTATGCATATATATGTGTGTATATATATTTCATATGTGTGTGTATATTTGTGTGTGTGTGTGTGTGTGTGTGTGTGTGTGTATAATTTGGTGGAAGGAAGGAGTAAAGGAAGCAATTACTTAGTAACTACTATGTGCCAAAAACCGTCCTAAGGACTTTTACAAGTATTATCTTATTTGATCTTCATTAAAATCCTGAGAGATAAGTACTATTTTATCACCTTTTACAGTTAAGGAAACTGAGTCGCACAGCTACTAAGTGTCTGAAGTCAAATTTGAACTCAGGTCTTCCTGGCTCCAGGCCTAGCACTCTAGGCACTGTACCACCTAGTTGCCTCTAAGCAGCAACTCTGTATTCTGCCACAATACTAGCTCATATGATGTTTTGCCATGACTTCTGAGATGCTACTAAAAAGGCATATAGTGTAGCTGAAAGAGTGTTGTACTTAGAGTCGGAATAGCTGTATTCTAACAGTGACACTGAAACTAACCAGCCGTATGACCTTGGGCAAATCTCTTTAACTCCTCGATTTTTCATCTATAAACTGAGTGTTGGATGGAAGATTATTGAACTTGAGGAGAGACTTTAGAGATGATCAGAGAAGAAAGGATACAGAACTAGTGGCTGAGGTAGAAGTAAAACCCAGATCCCCTCCTTCAGTGTTCTTTTCATTAGGATAGAGGAATGGGAGGGAATAAGCATTGATATAGGACCTACTATGTGCAAGGTGCTGTACCAAGTGTTTTACAACTTTTACATCCTTTCATCCTTCCAACAATCTTGTGAGGTAGGTACCATTATTATCCCCCATTTAATAGTCAAAGAAACTGAGACCCAGAGAGGTTAAGTGATTTCACCTTTTACTGTTGTAGTACTTTACCAATTTTCTCTTGGGACGCTAGTCTAAGCATGGAAGAATCTACTTTGAGTCCAACATGCATTCATACACTAAACCAGGTGTTCTTCACGTGCCATCGATAAACTTAGATGCGGAGGAAATGACAGTTTTATTTTCACTAACCTCTAACTGAAATATAGCATTTCCTTCAATTATTTAAAAACATTATTCTGTGAAAGGGTCCAAGGGCTTCACTGAACTGCCAAAGGATCCAAGACACAAAAAAGGCTCTAAATCAATCTTGAATAATATCAATGAATGCTGTACCTTGCACCTTATTGCCTGGTCCAGAAACCATGGCCTGAGGACTTTAACTTTTCACCTCTAGAAATCCAGACATTTAAGGGGAAAAGGATATACTATATCAGATGAACCTCAGCCAAGCTTACTCTCCTTGGCATAGCATACACACACACACACACACACACACACACACACACACACACACACACACACACACACACACATTATTCCAGTTCTGGATGAGAGTCAAATCAATGCTGCCATCACTCCTAGAAAGTATATGTTAATCTACTTCCATTCATATCCTCGTAACTTTCAAAACCAAATTTCTTCTCCCTAGCCAGCATCCCACTATATGTAGTGTCTCCCTCTATTAGAATATAAGTCCTTTAAGGGCATCAGGGACTGTCTTCCCATATTTATTTCCCTAGCACTGCATTTAGCCTAGGGCTTGGCACATAGTAAATAATAAGTTGTGTGTGTGTGTGTGTGTGTGTGCGCGTCTGTGAGAGAGAGACAGAGACAGAGAGAGAGAGGAATGGGGGAGGAAGAGAGGGAGACAGAGAGACAGACAGAGAAAGGAGGAAACATGAATTGTCCTGTTTACAATTTAATTCTGAAAGTTGAGTGATGATTTAAGTTATGCCTTCACACAGGTGTTAACAGATGGAGTGCTGACTGAACTTGGCTTCCTAACATGAAATACATTACTTATGAAATTCAAAAACAGTTTAACTTATTGTTGGTTATTAATGGTCTCTAATGCAAGCAGTATCTGCTAACTAACAAAAACATCACTAAGTTCCCTTATAGTTTCAGGAGTCTCTAAATCTAAGGGAAGTAGTCCTGTCAGGGATTCAAGAATAGTTCAGTATAGGCCTACAACCAAGGAGCAGATGGTCAAATTGTTATTCAATGACTTGGCTGGAAAAAACAAAACAAAAATCCTATTTGCTATGTCTTGCCACATTCAAAATATATTTTAAAATATTCACAAAAATACTAAGGCTTGGTCCTCTTCAAACAATTCACACATTTCAAGGATTCATGACTTCATCTATATGAAACAGTTCAAAATGCTCCTATTTCTGGTTAGATAGTTTAATGAGTTGCTGGGACCAAAAACCACATCATCCAGTGGCCAGCATTCAGTCTTGAGGCTTTACTTAACTCAGCTGGTCCTTGGATGACAGATACATAGAACAACATTAGATCCATACTTGAAAATTCCCAACTTGGTAAGGTCAACAATGGATTGCATTCTGCTGTAGTCATCTTCAAGAGTCCAGCATCATATGCCTACAAGTGTGACATTAGTGGAAGAACTGACTCTAATAAGGAGAGATAATAAATGGCAGCAAGCCACCTGTGGCATGACCCCTACTGAATAGACAACTTTCTGGGAGGAAGGATTTGAGAATGAATTGAGGAGCAGAAAAGAGACGTGGAAATGTGTTTCATCTGTTTTGATTTTCTGGTAAGGGGAAAACTGGAACAAAGCCTGCTACAGAAGTGCCATCTTCTGGAGGAATTTTGAGTCTCAATAAAGGAACCAGAATCACAGAAATATGAGATCTAGAAAGACTGATGACTAGGAATTCCCCTATAACATGCCTGATAAGTCCTCATCCAGCCTTTACTTAGAGGAGGGTGAATTCAACCCTGTTAAGGTGGTTCATGCCAATTTGCCTCTTTGAAACTTCTACCCATTCTACTGGTTCTGATAAGAAGGAGAAATGAGTAGAAGTCATAAAGTGGAAAATTGGCAACCACACACTCAGGATACGAAGATAGAGTAGGTTTGACTCCCATAGCCAAATGATGTACACTAAGAATAATTATAGCTATTCTCCTAGACCAGTGGTTCTCAACCTTCCTAATGCCACAACCCTTTAATACTCATATGTGGGCGTATCTGCATGTGGGCGGACCCGCCTGGAGCTGGATAGAGGAGCTGCATCTCAGTTCCTAAGACCATTGGAAATATGTTTTTTCCGATGGTCTTAGGCAACCCCTGTGACTCCTGTGAAAGGTTCATTCGACCTCCAAAGCAGTCGTGACCCACAGGTTGAGAACCTCGGACTTAGACTCTAGGATTCAAAGCAGTGATTCCAACCATGGTGCAGGGGAGAAAAATAGAAGTAGAAGGCAGGAGATTTCTGAACTAAAAGGCTCCCAAACTCCATGAGTAAAGAGGTTGCTTCAGAGGTTCTTTACTTGATGTGTGGCATAGACCCCTTTGGCAAAATGATGAGGCCTATGGACCCTAATCAGAATAATGTTTTTCAGTGCATGAAATAAAATATATAGAATTACAATGCTAACCAATTACAATGAAATAGTCATTAAAAATCTTTTTTTTAAGTTCAGCAGCCCCAGGTTAAGAACCCCTCTGTCTAGGTGGGTGATATAATGACTCTTTCAATAGTGAGAGTTGAAGTCAGGTGTCATATAACACCTAGAAATTATGTGTGTAGTTAATAAAAATGAAAATTTATCCAATTCTATTAAATGTTTGAGGTGTCACCATGATCAAATGTAATAATCACAAAATCAAAGATTTAGAACTAAAAGTAACCTTTAAAAGTAGCTAATCTAATCCAGTCATTTTACAGGTGAGGAAACTGAGGCCTAGGTAAAATAAGAGACTTTTCCACAATCATGCAGTGTTATGACACCAAAGCCAGACCGCTTTCCTCAGTACCACAGAAGGAGAGGAGTTATCAATATGCTATAGAAAAGAAGCAATACCTCCTTAGAACTCCGGTTAAGGCAGGTATCTCAGTGATGGGCCAGAAGAAGGAACATTAAAGCCCTGTGAAGTACAGGCAGAGAAGGAGGGGTACTGAATAAAAGGACACCTGGCAAGTTGTTCTGAAGGGCTTCTGATTAACTGTGTGTTAGAGATATAGGGCAGCTATATATGCCCTGGGTGGAATGCCAGGCCAGGAATCAGGAAGATTCCTCTTCATGAGTTCAAATCTGGCTTCACACACAAGTTGTGTGACCTTGCTTCAGTTTTCTCATCTATAAAATGAGCTGGAGAAGGAGAAGGCAAACCACTCCAGTATCTTTGCCAAGAAAATCCCAAATGGGGTCATGAAGAGTTGGAAAGGACAAAAAACAACTGAACAACAAAAACTTAGAGATATGTTTTAATGGTGATGTAACTACTGTTACTTAACTGGCCCTTTCTTTCTGAACCAACAAAATTAAGTGTGGTTTGAATGAGATTTGGAAAGGTTTCTGATGCAAGGGAGCCAGGAGGATCCTGAGTTCCCTTCTATCTCTTTATGATTCTTTATGATTGCAGCATCCCTTGTCTTGCAAAGATTTCCAAGCAGTATTTCTTCTGTGGGATTTGTGACCTCTAGGGAACAGTCAATAAGTGCCTTGGCAAGCTTCCATGGTCCAGGAATTGGCCGGTGACAAATTGACAGCCTCAGAGCTCTGTCCTTGGCCCTGATTGGTTAAACATTTTTATCAATGACCTGGATGAAGGCATAGATAGAATATTTATCAAGTTTGCAACGGCATGGAACTGAGTGAGCTCTCTAATATGTCAGAGGACAGGGTTAGGGTTCAAGAAGATCTTGATGTGCTGAAGCAATGAAGCAAATCTAACAAGATGAAATTATATTTAGCAGAAAGATAGAATTCTGCACTTACATTTAAAAAAAAAACAGCCACAAAATTATAGGTTAGTAGTGTGGTGGCTGGAAAAGAACAGAGCTTTTTAGTGACCTGCAAACTTAATATGAGTCTGCAGGTTAATGTGACAGCCAAGAAAGCTAATGTCATCTCAGGCCACATTAATAAAAAGATAGGGTCCAGAACATACCTGCTAATGACCCCATTGTGTCCTTCCCTGGTCAGACCACATTTAAAGGACTGGGTTCACTTCATATTTTATCAATGACATTGTCATGTTGGAGCACAGCCAGGGTAAGGGAGGAGGGCATTCAGGATAGGGATGGGACTTAAAACCACGTCGTCTGAGGAGCTCTTGAAAGAACCAAGGATGTTAAATATGGATAAAAGATCACCTACTTGGCAAATTATTAAAATTTTTATATATTTTTGAGGCACTATCATGCAGAATGTGGTTTAGAGTTGAACTCCATCTAAGGTAAAATAGGAAGATTTCATTTAGACAAAGAAAAAAAATTCCTAGTAACCAGAATTGTCAAAAATTGGATAGGCTGCCTTGGTAGGTAATGAGTTCCTCAAACCTTGAATCTTTGATGAATTCTAGAGACTGAATAATCACTTGTTAGGAATATTTTGTGTGTGTGTGTGTGTGTGTGTGTGTGTGTGTGTGTGTGTGTGTGTCTGCTTGGATTTGATGACCTCTGGGATCCATTTCCAGATCGGGAATTCCTAGCTGGAATCCACACACACATGCACACACACACACACATACTTTTGGCAGTCAGGTGAAGCCTATAGAATCCTCAGACAAATCTTTTTCAATTCATAAAATAAAATATATAGTGTTATGATTCAAACCAATTATACTGAAATCGCTATTAAACTATTTTTAAAAAACAAGTTCACCAACCTCCACTCTCCACACTTCCACTGAAGTTCAGATCTGCAATGTCATTGGGCATAGAGGTAACCTTGGTTTCTTAAAAGCTTCAGGTACAGATTTCATGACAGGCTACGAGATTACAAAGACCTGTCTCATCAAATGTGGTCAGACTCATCACCAGAAGTTTGACCATCAAGTGGTGACATTTTGGGTTAAAACAACTCATGAAGGGACCATCCTCTGAGGGAGAGGGAAGAAAAATTGCCCTGATGAAATCATTGATCTTTCAAAGAATCAATGCAATCCAACATCACAACAAAAGATTTCATTGTCATTGAGGAGAAATGCTGATTCCCATAAACATCAGCTTACTATTTCCAAAGCTTCTTTCTATGTTTAATTAACAATACTGTGGTAGACTCCATAGAGAATACACTTGACCCTGAGGGCTCAATGTGTTTTGAGAGAAGGTTCACAATACATACTTTCTTTGTATGACTCTTTTCTCCTGTCTCTTTGGACATTTCCTTACAGCTGGAGGAAAAGCATGAAATTAGGTAGGCTAAAAGTTGGATGGTAAGGGCTCATAGGAACCTGCCTAAAGGAGGTAGACTTGAAGGTTCTGACTAATAAAAGGGAAAATAGCAAGTAGTTTGACCAATGAAAGGATGCTTTTTATTCTACATCTGTCTGTACAAATGGGAAGACTCCAAGCTGAATGCCTGAGAACCTCATAGCAGAGGGAGGGGAAACGATACTAATGCACACTGATAAAGTCATTTTAATGATTTGTTTCCTTTTCTTAATCCACGAGTATTCCATTGAAGCAAGAACTGCTTGTCATTTCCCCCAAGTCCCTCCTATTTCATTTTGGAAATGTGTTTTTTATAGACCCACTGTGTATTTGCTCACTTGGCTCAGTGGGTTGAGCTTCCCTGATTCTGCCTTCTGAGGATGTCAGTGTGTCAGCTAACCCAAGGGTGGCAGCAGTAATTGTTACTCTGGTACTGAACAGCTCAGTAATCACTGTAACAAAGTCATGCAGAAGGGTTCCTGCAAAAGTTAGCGTTGGCTCCAGACAGCTCTCCTGGGCACTGCTCACTTTGCTTTGCTTCTTTGCAGAGCTCTAGTGAACTGTTTACCAGAGCACTAAAATCTGGCAAAATCCCCAACTTCCAAAAGCATTCCTGTTTTGTCCTGTAGTACGTGGTGGGGGAGTGGAGGGACGATTGCTGGAGGAAGGGTGTTTCAACTTGACAACAAAGGCACATACAAAGATAGATCTCTATCCTTTTTTGGTGTCAGGGCCTTTACTCAATCAACAAGTATTTATTAAGTACCTAATATATGTTAGGGGCTGTGCTAAGATGTAGAGACAAAAATGAAATGTTTGCTTCTCTCAAAGTGGGTACCTCCAACAAGGGAAGCTGATACATAAATATCACAGGATCACAGAATTCAAGAGTTCCAAGAGATCTCAGAGGCTATTTGGTCCAATGCATGCCCTAAAGGAATACCCCCTATTACATGTTCAACAAACAGTGGTCTTGCCTCTGATTAAAGACCTCTAAAGAGAAGGAACTCAACACCTCTCAAGGCTGCCCATTCTACCCTGGGGCAGCTCTAAATGTTAGGACCTTTGTTTTGTTTTGTTTTCCCTGACAGTAAGCCTAAATCGGCCCCTTGAAAATTGTTCCTGGTTCTGTCCTCTGAGTCCAAACAAAATAAATCTAATACTTCTTTCATGTGGCAACTACATGCCACAGAACTGGAGTTTGGATTCAATCAAAGGGCCACACTTGAGAACCTAAGGGGCCACATGTGGCCTTGAGGTCACAGGTTCCCCACTCCTGGAAACCTTTCAACCACTACTCATATGCCATGGACTCACGTTTTTCATCATTCTTATTATCCTCCCCTGGATGCTCTCCAGTTTATCAATGTCCTTTTAAATTGAGATGTCCAGAACTAAACATAATTAATACTCTATTTACATATGATAAAACATATTACATATTACAAATAGATATCTACATATCTATTTACATATTTAACTAGATACAAGATAAATTCATAGAATCAGTTCTATGGGCTGAAAAATATAACCTGAGGTGAAACCACATGTTCAGCTTTAACTGATCAGTATTTCACTGCCATATGAAGATAGAAATTCCTCTGGGGCTTAAAGGCTCTTCTTGATTTATTTCATTGCTAAATAGCCATTTGGTGATGAGTCTCTCAACATTTAGCTAGGTTTGTCTTTGGCCATCACTACCTTCTTCCACCGATCAAGGCTTCTTCAATTTGATAGGATCTGCTAGAGTTTGTGCTCTACTGGAATGACCTCCAATAACCCCTCTACAACAGGATGAGGCATCAGAGTAGGACTTAGTGGAAAGGACAAGACACGGTCCATAAATTTTTCTAAATACTTTAGGACTTATCCCCAAATCTCAGTTATGCATACTATCCCACTCTTTTGTTACTTTAAAGGACATTTCTTCACACCTCACTAGACTTTGACAAGAAAAGTATCTACCTGTCTATCTCCCTCAGATCTAAATGACATCAAAAGTTACCCCAAAAGGATTTGTAGCATCTCCACTGCTCTGCATTGACATTCCTTCCAAAAACACCCAACAACCAACCTTAAAAGAGCCAGTTGGCCACCACTAAGTTTGCAACCTAAGATGGACAAAAACAAAAAATATACACCAAAACATTCAGAACAATAATCTCTGTGGTAACAAGGTACTAGAAACAATATATGCCCATCAAGTGGGAAATGTCCAAGGGGAAAAAAAAGCAATACAGGATTATATTGGAATCTTGTGTAGTCATAAATGACAAAAAGAAATCAGAGAAACATGGAAAGCTTTGTATTAATTGATTCAGAGTAAAATAAGTATATCTGAAAATCATTATATAAATGATTGCAACAATGTAGATAAGAAGAGGAAATTAAACTCTAAGCAACTGGAAAACCCAATAACAGTCTCAGAAGAAAAAATAATTGTGACGTACAGCTCCCTCCTATAAATGAGAATTGTGAGATTAGGGTAGTAAAATATTATCTACATTCTCAAATGCTATTCCTGAATCATCTGTTTTTGTTTTAAACTTTTTTTCTATGTTATAAGGGAAGTTCAATGTGAGGAGGGAGATTTTCATAAATTATATTGGTATAAAGGCAAAGGGTATTACTAAAACTTTTTCTCAGGAAGGGAAGGGAAGGAAAAATGAAGGGAAGAAAAAATGAAGGGAA
>JAQQSU010008040.1:0-13057 GCA_028627135.1 Pseudochirops cupreus | reverse complement strand
TAGTCCCTGTTCCTATCCTCTCATCTCTATAAGTGGAATGAACTACCTGGTCAGGTTATGAATTTCCCCTCAACAGGTGGCATCAATGTAAGAGAGGATGAACACTTGGAAATATTATGTAGGTGATTCCTTTTATTATAAGGATTAGAAATGATTTCTGAGCTCCCTACCAACTCTGAAATACTGTGGTTTTGATTCCAGGCCCTTGTTTATGGGAGTATTTTTGTAAAGCTTAGTGCCTCTACAGGGTAAAAGATATACTTAATTAGGTTCTATACTGATCTATTATAATAAATCACTACTTTTGGACCCATGGAAAAATTTCTTTTTTGAGCACAAAGGAAGAAGAAAAGAGTCCTTTAATATATGTGAAGGCAGAGAGAACCATTTAAAAATGGAGCAAACATCCTTCTCATCAAACATCATCAAACTCTAAGTGGCCATTATAAGGAGAGTAAATATAATACAATAAGTATTTCTTAAACACCTAATGTGTGAAGAATACTATGCTAGATGTTGTAGAGGTACAAACTTAGATAAGATATGGCAAATATCCTCAAGGAGTTTATAGCCTATTGCAACATAGACAGTTTTAATATTAGTTATTTCATTACAAAACAAAGACCAGATTCTTGAGGGAGCTGGTTATTACCAAGGAGAGGATGAGGGAGAGCTTTAGAAAGGTGGTGCCATTTGAACTAATCATTAAAAAATGGGGCAGTAGGAAAAGATGGGAAGGGAAGACAGTTCAGGCTTTGGTAACCATGTGAGGCCTGGAATGTTGTATTGTATTGTACTTGCTATAATCTCTGTTACCAGGGACTTCTGAGGCTAGTATATCTTTTGGGTTTAAGACTTCTCAACTATGGTAGAGCTAAAGCTGATTGGGATCTATACTGAGTTCATCACCTATATATTAATCTCCCAGGAATGGGGGTCCACCAGGTTGTCTAAGTAGAGGTGAACTAGTCCAGGTCAGCAATAGAATGAGTCAAATCTTGCATGATGATTAGCAATGGCATCAGACCTGTGATTGGCTGCTGTACTTCACATCTAAGTGAGATATAGGCCCAGTCTCAGAAAGAAGAAAAAGCAAACAAGACAAAAAGCCAGTGTGAGCAAAATCGCTGCTCTGGTAAAGTACAGGACATTCTCAGAGATCAAAGTAATCCAATTTTATGAGCATGAGAGAATCCATGAAGGAGAGTAATATGAGATGAAACTGGGAAGCATCATGGATTTTGAAGGTCCATGAACATTTCAAATTACTTTAGATATAGGAATTTGAAATTAATTTGGTAATGAATATAGTAACTAATTTATGTATACAGCTTTAAAATTTGGTAAAATTTTTAAAAGTATTATCTCATTTTATCCTCCCAACAACCCTGGAATGTTATTATTATCTATTTTTATAGATGAGAAAACTGAGGCAGAGAACTTAAGTGACTTGTTTAGTGTCATACAGCCAGAGTTTGGGACACTAAGATCTTCATAATTTTGGGTCCAGTAATCTATCTGCAGTAGATAGTAGAAAATAGGGAACAATTAAATATTTTAACAGAAAACTGGCATAATTTACTCATAAGAATATCCACATGGATGACAGTATTGAAAAATAAAGATATTTTAGAGAGAATAAAAAATTTAAGGATTATGCATTTAGGGATTTCACCAAGGAAGAGGAAAATTAGCTTATTTATTTCAAATATATTTCCGTTTTTCTTGTTTCATATAGAATGAAGTTATATATGGTTTTTGTTAACTTGCAAGAATCTTTTACCATGGGAACTGATTCTTCAATGCATTTTCACACTATTTCTATTAAAAAGACATTTTAAATTCCAGGTTTTTTTGGGAGAAATATGTGTTTCTAAATCCATCCGAAAATACTCTGATATTTTCCCCTCAAATTACTCCCAAATCAGACATTTATTTAACTTAAGTTCCCTGCCAACAGAACCCTCAACCCTATGATACAGATCTTTCAGTTATACTCATATTTTAATATTAAACTCCCAGAATACAGCAGTTTACTGGGGATGCCTGGAGTTCTATGGGACCATTACATGATATTGGTAGTTATCATATCCCATTGCACCTATTTCCAGCACTTCAGAATTTCCACAGAACAGGCAAACCAGAGAAGAAGGTCAAATATAATAGACCTTCTTTTATTATAGATACATTTTACTTTATATGAAAGTACTTATCTTGAAATGTAGGATTGGAAGGTGAGGAGTGAGAAAAGGAAGGAAGAATGGACAAAGATCCATGGGGATTGTAATAATCTGAGAGTTAATACAGATCCACATTGCCAGGATAAAGAATTCTAGTCTCAAGAGCAATGATTTACAGGTCTAGAAGGAGGAGATAATGGATCAATGATTCAGATGGGAATTGTCCATCTCCTTTGAAATCAGGGTTATTACAGATTCTAGGCTCTTAGTTATTCCTATTCCTTTTAGCAGACATGCCTGAGTTGCTTCATATGACATGGGCATGTAATTATGGAGAGGAGGGCCAGGGTTTTAGATGGAAGACAGTTTCATTTAAAATCTCTTCAACTGATTTCCTTTCTTTAAAATGGAATGGGCAATTTGGCATTGATTAGGCAGGAATTTGGAAACTTCCAGCAGGGAAGAATTTAGCAGGACCAGGATTACCAGATAGAGAAAAACTGGAAATCTTTAGAAAAACGGTAACATGTTGGAAAAAAGGCATAGCCTAAGGTTGAGGAAGGAGAGTGGAGGGGGGTAAAACACAGAAATTTTTTCTAGGATACTACAGAAGCAGATGTGCCTAGTCATCTACTGAAAGCAGGAATGTACCTAAAACCTTCCAAATGGACCCAGTCAACACTGAAATCTAATCTGCAGTTTTGTTATCCATAAACTTGTTTTCCCTGTAATTTTTCCCTATAAATTCTCCCCAACCTTAAAAACCCCTATTTGATACCTTCATATAAAACTGAAATCATAGCTTCATCTTATGGCTCCCAATAAGTTCTCAGTAAACATTTGTTTTAAAAATCCCTGGATATTTTCATTTCTCTTGGACTTTTAAAGCACAGTTCCCTGCCTGCCTCCTATCAGTAGTGATTCTTGAATTCATCAAAGTCATCTTGCTTTTGTGATTCTGCCATACGAAGCCAATTCAGTAACTTCACATTGTTCCTCCATCATTTATGTTCTATTTAGATATTTATTTCAGTAGATCTATAGTGTTCCCCCAGAGACAATCAAAAGGCCTAAAATCCTAACTTAATACTTCCTAATTAGTCTTATAATTCTGTCACAAATATGTATTTATGGGTAGTAGGATTTTGTTATTCTGAAGAATCTCCAGATGAGAGTAATCAAGATAGATTATAAAATCATTATATCATAGATTTAGAACTTAGAGAGATCAAAGAGTGCATCCAATCTGATGTCTCATTTTACATATGAGGAAACTGAGGACTCAAGAGTTTAAGTGACTTCTTGTCTTCCAAGTTCATAAGCATTATCCTTGACTGTTCTCTCTCCTTTATCTCATGCATCCAAGTGGTTACTAAATTTGTCATTTCTATTGCTACAGCATCTCTCACATCTGACCCTCCCCACTCTGCTCACTCATCCACCACTCCAGTTCAAGCCCTCATCGCTTCTATCCTAGACTACTGCAATAACTTCCTACTTGGAAATTATTGCAGTATATTCTTTCACATAGATACGAATGTGATTTTTCTTAAACTCAAATTGACTACATTACTCAAGTTATTCAATAAACTCCAATGGCTCCCTATTGGTACTAGGATAAAATAAAATTCATAACATTGACAGTCTCATTATGTGTTGCTCCTCTTCTTGCATTTGAGGCTCCAGAAAAACTGGGCTTCTCTTTGTCCATCACAAATGGCATTCTGTGTCTTTGCATTGGTCTTGCTCCATGGTCTAAAAGGGTCTAAGAGGACTCTTCTCATATTTCAAAATGTAGTCCAAGTACCATCTTTTACACTAAAACCTTTCCTGATCCCCCCACCCCGATTCCAACTTTAATGCCCTCTCTCCATAACTACTTTAGATATATTTACTATGTATGTATTTACATGCTGTCTCTCTCAGTTGAATGTAAGCTCTTTGAGATAAGGGATTTTTTCTTTAACCATGAAGGGCATAAATAGGTACAATTCCTGGAAGTTGTAAAGAGTCAAATTTAGGTTTTATATTAGGTGGAAAATGGTATTTAACAACAAGCTATTCAAAAGTGGAGTGTACTGCTTCAGAAGGTAGTCAATTTTCCCTTCTTGCAGATCTTCAAGCAACAACCAAAGCTGAACACGCTGGAATCATTGGAAGTCCTTTCGGACCAGATGTCTTCTGATGACTCTTCAAATGCAAAGAAGCTATTATTCTGTGTGGTGATTCTCTTTTGTTCACTAATAATAATTTTATTTAAAAAGGTATAACTAATATATTGATTTCCAAATATGCTGTCATATCCCTACTCTTTTACAAAAAAAAAGTCATGTCATACTTGACTTTTCATAAAACTTTCTACTCAACTTTCTGAGTTTACATTTTATTCTAAAAATATTAAGAATTTATTACTATTTTATAAGAGCATACTAATAGTATATATCTAATAAAAATAACAAAATTACAAACAGCTAAGTCTCTGTTACTGTAAAACATGAATCCAATGAATTGGTTACATTAAATGAATTTGCACACCATGTTGCCATTAGATTGGCAACAATTGCCATATTTTATATTATTATAACTTAGAATAGTACAAATTTGAGTGCATACAACCATTTCACAGGGATTCAATACTCACACAAATCAAAACCTCTCAATGCCTTTGCATTGTTCATCTCCCATGGTATTGTAATCACCACATTACATATAAAATCAAAGTGTCAAGGGAGCATATGATCAAATATTGATAACTGAAGGAAACTTTTGAAATCGTCTAGGACAGTGGTGATAAACTCAAATAGAAATTGATTCCTATGGACCACATGGTGACTTAGATAATCTCAAAGCAAGATTATCTGTGTTGTAATGTATTTTAAGTCATAGATTATAGATAATGAAACAGACAGATAGATAGATTCCTTCGATCTCACAGCAGTTCTATTCTCTTTAACATCATGTAGGACATAAGATGGATGCACACTATTCTATCTTTCAAGTCCCTGGCCTGGGATGACAGAAGTAAGGGGGAAGTCAGCATCACTTAGATAGAGTTCTTGCCTGTTCTTGATCAGGATCCACAATCCTCATGAACTTTCCTTCTTCCATAGTCCCAAAAGTTCTCTTTTATCAAGGGACCACCCTTAGATGAATCTTTGTCCATAATCCTTACCATATAACTTTAAAGCAAAGGTCTTGAGCATTTTCTTCCCCAGAGACTCCTCATGACTGCTAGTTGTATGACCACAGAAAAAACTTCCTTAACCAACCAGACAAATGAAGACACTGCTATGACCACCAGACTGTGAATAGCTTCAAACACCAAATAAAGGAGTTTGCATTTTATTTTCAAGTCCCCTCACATTTTTTGACTCATATAACTTCTCATAGCCTTTTATCATAGAGATATTTGCATTGTCAGACATCTAAAAATAACTTAATCATGGTGAAATGATTCAGTGTAGTGTACTTCACAACCATTGATGATATACTTTGGTGGGACCCTTAGCTGCACTTTTGAGAGCCACAGATTAACTCTAATTATTTTATCACCACAATCACTGGATTCATGTGACCTGGCAAACTGGCATTTTCAATCATAATAGTTTTGCTTGTCTTATAATGGATGTGCATCAGCAATGCAGCATTCACAATCCCTACAGTAACTATAAGTATGCTGATATGGTTATTAATCACAAAATGTAACAGGCTCTCCACATAAGAAATATAGGTAGAGCATTCGTTTGAATACCAGACAACTGAGTCCCAAAACCAGAAAATCAAAGCCAGCACAGTAGTTATGAAGTTGGCACATGTGGTTCAAGTAGTAAACACCCACATTCTCAAGCCTTCAAAACAGGACAGGCTACCTCAGACAAAGATCCTCCTCTCTTCACTCACGACAACTGCTCAGTGTCCAGGCAGCTTGCTCTCAGCACCTCTGGCCCCCCCACAGTTCCTATCCCTGGCAGCCCTCAGCAGGAATCCTTAGCAGAGATTCTGGTCGGCTCAGAGGAAAAGGATTTTGCTCCCCAACCACAGCCACCACTGCAGCCGCTGCCTCTGCCACTGCTTCCAGTCAGCACCACACGGAGACTAGCTTGGTTCCAGCATTCTCTTGCTCCACCCCTTCCTGCTATGTCAGCAAGTTCAAGGGGCATGGAAGATCTTCAAATCCCAGTATCATTACAGGATGCTGAAATCATACTTAGATACTGGGATGCCCAGGTCTAGAAGCAATGTTCAATTGAATACTGGTCAGAATGTCAGTAACTTGTTCAGTCCATTACTTGAAAATGTGTTTCACATACATAATTGTGGCAGCTTATTGAATGTAGCCCACTTCAAATCAAAATCTTCTACTTTCATTAAGTATAATGTTTCACATTGTCAAAGGTACCTCTAGCAAATGCAGTAGTTTGCTGTGGCCATTACTTCTTGCCAGTGAAGTAGCACAAAAAGTTGCTCAAATCTGCATGTCAGCATTTGACCACATATGAGGCAATTGACCAAGTAATTATAAATTTATTTACACTTTGCACCTCTTCAAGGATCTCCAATTTTTTTGAAAGTGTTGTCTTAGATTTTTCTTTCTTACCTTTTTCTTGTTTCTATCCCAACACAGGCAAAGGAATAAGACCATTAGTGGCATATCAATGATTGCATCGCCATTCATTATGACCAACCCTTGTCACTAAATCCTTTAAAAAAGTTTTCAACCTGAAAGTATATTTTATGTGGCCAGGTAATGAAATTTTGAACTTATGTGAATCAGTATTCTGTACTGATATGCTATGTCATCAATATACTTAAGAGTGGTACAAAACTGGCCCTTTCCAGTTGATATTCAATCCACTGTCTTCAGGTTTAATGCTTTATTATCTTTTTTCATGTCTTTCCAGTGTCTTCTTGAAGACAAAGGTCATCAAGCAATACTCACACTTCCAAGCAGTTAGTATCTTCAAACAATTTCTCTACAGGACATGGAAAAGTTGTAAACACTCCCAAGAAATTTCTATCTTTGTTAGATTTTGAGCTTCTTGAGGCAAGGTTTTGCTTTCACCTCTTTTTTTTTTTTAATCCATAGCACTTAGCAAAATGTGTGTAGAATATAGTAAGCACTTTATAGATGTTATTGACTTGACTTGTCTTCATCTGCCATGATTATGTGATAATATACAAGGCAAGATCCTGAAAGGAAAACCACTGGTTGCAGAACCAATGTCTGAGGGCATCTTAAACTCTTGATACAGCATACTGATTTACTTAAGATGTCTTGTTTAATGTTTGAAAGTCCAGACAATCTGCTTATTTCCTCTGTTGTCATCTCTATGCGTAAGGAATGATAACTGTGATTATGAGCTATTATTCATTCAATGAGTAAGTATTAATCCCTTACTGTGTGTTAGGAATAATGCTATGTCTTGAGGATATAAAGACAAAACAACAGCTATGCTCAAAGAATACATGCTGATGAGTAACACTTCTTTCTAATGATTTCCCAGGTTTTCCATCTAAGAGAGGGCAATCTTTCAAGACCACTCTTGAAGTGTTCTATAACTGTTTCTGCACATTACTCCATGTATGTACCAATAGCCCACTTGGGCAGTGAAGGCATACAACACCTTTAAGCCAGTTTCTATTGTAAATTATGATTTTGTTATTCAGTTAGTAGAGAGTCAAATATTTGAAATTGTATTTATTCATTCTTAGGAAGACAAATTTGTTCATTCAGTTACTTCTATCACTAGAATGATCTCTATTTGACTTGTATTTTCTGCTAGGCTTCCAATCAGCATTGCCAATGTGTGCATATATTAAGGGATATGGATAATCAGAGATCGCAAACAAAGATTGATCTCCTGGAAATGTCATAAAAATCAGTCAAGGGATACCCAAGATAGTCCTTTCCACTTCCACAGATTGGACTTGTTCATGATCAGTATTGGCGTACTAGAGATTTTCACTAGCTCTGGACACACTGCATAAGTGATGTCAGTCTTCATGCTGATAACCACATCTTCCTTATGTAACTTCAGATTCATTGTGATGTAACTGCAATATAGATAATCTTTCTCACCCAGCTCAGAGAGGATTATTCTCTAATAGTCTTTTACTAATGTCTCCCACAAAAAATAAATATAATACAATTGTCATTGGAAAGTGCATCCCATCATCACCCTGTATTTTTGTGGTACATGTTTACAGTGCCAATGCAATATTCATAGCACCAATTGAGGCTATAAATATGGTGGGGTAACTGTGAATCACAAAATGTAACAGACTCTCCATGTGGAAGATGCTACCAAAACATTTATTCAAATACCAGAAAGCCAAATCCCCAAACCAGAAAGCTAAATCTATCATAGCAACCAAGAAGGTGGCACAAATAACCAATGCAGTGAACACCCACATTCCCAAGTCTCCCTCTGTCAGGCCTTCAAAACAAAACAAGCCCCATTAAGCAAAAATGCCCCCTCTCACTCCTGCTAGCTGTTCTGCCTCCATGTTGTTTGCTCCTAGCTCATATGGCTCTCTCTCCTGTTCTTCCTGCTCCACTCTTCCTGTTCAACCTTTCAGCTATCTCCTTCACCCATGGGCTCCATGTGATTATATTTGGCTTACGAAGAGGCAGGGAAGATCTTAAAATTACCTTTACCATCACAACATTAGGGGTAACAAAAATAGTAGTTATGACTTAATTGTACACTAATTTTTAAGACCTTTTTTTTCATTTTGCTGAGACAAATTTCAAGGATTAGAACTATCCAAATATGAAATGATCTGAGTCACATTAGAATGACTTCCTGGCCACACAGATATTTGAGGGTAGAATCAAAGTTTTAATTCTGAAACAGAACATAGAGATAACATATTCTGTCACTTTCACTTTAAAAGATGAGGAAATTAGAGTCCAAAGAGGTAGTATCAATAATAACGCAGATGGCAAATAGCAGAGGTAGGATTTTAACTCAGGTCCTCTGGCTCCAGATACAGTGTTTTCAACTCTACTATGAGAATTAATCATTGCTCAGTAATCTTGTCTAAAGAAGGATGAGAATCTCCATGACCCCTATGATGCCTTTGTGTTGGAAGGATTTATGATATGGACAAATGGATTGACCTAATGCAAAAACTTTGAATTCCAAGGTTTTTTGTTTTTGTTTTTGTTTTTGTTTTTTTTAAGGTGAATGTGGTAAATTAGCAAGTATGTGGTATAATTGCTAGAGGGCAATGTCTGGAATCAGGAAGACATGAGTTCAAATCTGGCCTCGGATATTTACTAGCTGTGTGACCCTGGGTATGTCACTTTACCTCTGCTTCAGGTTTTTCATCCATAAAATGAGAATAATAATATCTACCTCAGAGGGCTTTTATGAGCATCAAATGAGATTATATTCATAAAATGCTTAGCCTGGTTCCTGGCACATAGTAGACCTTATAAAGTGTTGGCTATTTTTATAAACAAAGTGTTATAACGAAGTGTTAACTATTAAATGGCTCAAATATTCATTTTTAATGAAATGAAGGTTAACTCCAAAAAAAGGAGAGGGAATGAAGAAAAGGGCTGCAAACAGAATTGGTTGATATAGTTCAGTTAGGAGTGAGTTCTATTTTAAGATAGGATGAATTTTGAAAATCACACTTTGGGAATTATGCTATTGATCCTGAGCTTTTCCAAAGATAGAGGAGGACAATTAATGTGGGTTTCTTTAGTTTGTGCCTTACTGTATCTCTGAACAGGTCTCATGAACATTGGTGAAAATGCCTTACTGGTGAGAGACAGAGCCAAGATGGTAGAGTAAAAGCAGAGACTTGCTTGATGTCTCCCAAATCCCTCCAGATAACTGTAAAGATGACTTTAAACAAGTTCTAGAGCTGAAGCATCCACAAAAAGACAGATTTAAACAAATCTCCAGCCTAAGACAACCTGGAAGATGGATGTTAGGGATGTATCACCAGGCTGGGAGTGAAGCTCAGTCAGGTGTAGACCATGCCAGCACAGACAGGGCTGGAGAAGGCCTGAGGGGACTGAATCACTGGCAGCTGTGGCAGTTTCCAGACTTCTCAAACCACAAACATGAAAGATAGCATGGAAGGTCATTGGGGAAACTCTGTGGGCCTTGGGTGAAAGAGGAATGCAGTCCAGCTGGAGTCTGGTCCCAGCCCCAGGGCAGTGGAGTTGGAGGTGGGAGCAGTAGAAGAAGCAGTGGCAACAGCAGTGACTGCTTCTGGAGCTCTGGGCCCATAGATGTTGGGGGATCAAGTTACTGATACAAAAGCCCTGAAGCTTGGGACACTCACCCCTCAGCCCCATGGGAAGCAGAGTTCTACCTTGACAAAGAGTTAGGAAGTTAAGTACTTGGCTGGGAAGATGAGCAAACAGTGATAAAAAAAGCTCAGAACATGGAAACTTACATGGTGAAAAAGAGTATCAAAACACACAGCCAGAAGAGTCAAAGCTTCTACATCTAAAGCCTCCAAGAAAAATATAACTTGGTCTCAGGCAATGAAAGAGCTCAAAAGACATTTTGAAAATCAAGAGAAGCAGAGGAAAAATTGGGAAGAGAAATGAAAGGGATGCAAGAAAATCATGAAGAATGAGTCAACAGCTTCTAAAGGAGACTCAAAAAATACTGAAGAAAATAAAACTTTAAAAATAGACTAACCCAAATGGCAAAAGAGGTTCAAGAAGCCAATGGGGAGAAGAATGCCTTAGAAATCAGAATTGGACAAATGGAAAAGGAGGTTCAAAAGCTCACTGAAGAAAATAATTCCTTTGAAATTAGAATGAAGAAAATGGAAGCTAATGATTTTATGAGAAATCAAGTTGTTATAAAACAGAACCAAAAGAATGACCAAATAGAAGGCAATGTGAAAATATCTCATTGGAAAAAACACTGACTGGGAAAATAAATCCAGGAGAGAAAATTTAAAATTCATTGGACTACCTGAAAGCCATGATAAAAAAAGAGCTTAGGCATCATCTTTCAAGAAATTATCAAGTAAAACTGCCCTGACATTCTAGAACCAGAGGGTAAAATGAAAATTGAAAGAATCCACTGATCACCTCCTAAAAGAGATCTCAAAAGGAAAACATCTAGGAATATTGCAGCCAAATTCCAGAGCTACCAGGTCAATGAGAAAATATTGTAAGCAGGCAGAAAGAAACTATCAGAGAATTGTTGAAATACAACCAGGGCAACACAAGCTCTAACAGTTTCTACATTAAGGGATTGATGGGCTTAGAATATGATATTCTGGAGGTCAGAGGATCCAGGATTAAAATCATGAATTACCTGCCCCACAAAGTGAGCACAATACTTCAGGGGAAAATATGAACATTTGATGAAATAGAGGACTTTCAAGCATTCTTAATGAAAAGACCAGAGTTGAATATAAAATTTGACTTTAAAATACAAGAAGCAAGAGAAGCATGAAAAGGTAAACGAGAAAGATAAATCATGAGGGACTCATCAAAGTTGAACTGATTACATTCCTACATGGAAAAATGATGTTTGTAAATCATGAGACCTTTCTCAGTAATAGGGTAGTTGGAGGAGATAGAAAGATAAATAAATAGATAGATAGATAGATAGATAGACAGACAGATAGATAGATGGCATGAAGTTGAATATGAAGGAATTATATCTAAAGCATAAAATTAAGGGGTAAGAGAGAAATATATTAAGAGAAAAAGAAAGAGAGAGACGGAATGGGATAAATTATCTCACATAAAAGAGGTAAGAAAAACGTTTCAGAATGTTTCAGAATGAAAGGGAAGAGGTAAAAGGGATTAAGTAAACCTTACTGACATTGCATTTGGCTTAAGAAGGGAATAACATACATTTTCAATTGGGTATCTTACCTTTAGGCAAGTAGGGGAGAAGGGAGTAGTTGAGTAATAGAAGGGGGTTGGATTGGGGGAGGAAGTAATTAGAAGCAAACACTTTTGAAAAGGGACAGGGTCTAAGGAGAAAATAGAATAAGTGGGGTGAATAAGATGGGCAGAAGTATAGTTAGTCTTTCACAACATGATCATTATGGAAATATTTTGTATAACTACACATGTATAACCTATGTTGAATTGCTTGTCTTCTCAGTGGGGGCAGGGGCTGGACCTTGCTCTTCTGTCACCCAGTTCCAATAGAGCTTCCCACTGACCTTTAACTTTCTATTTGGTGTTTATGGGTTGAGAAGTCTGGAAACTGCCACAGCTGCTGGTGATTCACTTTCTAGAATTCTGCTCTAGTCAGTCTGTGTGGCTGGTTGGGCTCTCCAGGGTCTGGGCTTGGGCAGCTCACATGGGACTGCATTCAGTCCCCAGTTCATTGTGATGGACCCTTTTTTGTCAGCCTGCAAGGCTGCCTTCAGTGGGAGATTTGTTTCTCTCTGTAATTTTGTTAGACTCATATTTTACAGGTATTGCAGATGGTCGGAGTGGGGCTCAAGCAAGTTTCTGCTTTCACTCTGTTATCTTGGCTCCACCCCAGGACTTTACATTACACCATACTCCTTCCAAACAAATCATGAGCTCTTTAAAGTCAGAAATTTTATAGGTGTATACACAGATACATACATATACATTTGCCTCATTCCTTAGTACAATTTGAAACTTATTGGATAAATGAAAATTTGTATTCTTGCATTATTTTATTCACAAAAATGAAATAAAATCATTTGTTGTTATTGTTGCTGTTGTTTTCCTAGAGAGATAGCACCAATAGTCTCCTCATAGAAAAGAAGCATAAGCAAAACCATGGATAGAGCCTTATTTCTAGTAATGAGTGAGGCAGATTGCAAGCACTACAGAGTAATCAGCTTTAGGCCATCAATATAGTCCATTTTTCCAGTCTAAAATGTGAGCACCTCTTTGC
>JAQQSU010000804.1:0-17518 GCA_028627135.1 Pseudochirops cupreus | reverse complement strand
GGGGAGAAAATATGTAACTCAAAATCTTGTGGAAATGAATGATGCAAACTATAATAAAATTTTTAAAAAATTCAGAGAAGAAGATTCAAAATAAATAAATAAATAAGTTGTGCCAGATAAATGTACCAAACAGTCATAACGTAAGAGGAGTAGGGGTTGGACTTGTGATTTCATTGGTATAGGGAATTCCTGAATGAAGACACTCCCTCTGCCATGCAAGTCAATGCCACCTTCTCTGCAACTTATGGTGCTTGAAAGCTACTTAGGGTACTGACAAGTGAGATGACTTGTATAGACTCATGTGGCCTGATTTCAGGACCCACAAATCACCACGGCTCCTTCCACAGCTACTGGACAAATATGTACTAGTTACCACACAGGCGTACTGGTCAAATATCAGATTGCTCCCTGAACCTGTTTTAAGGTCAATTATCAGGAAATAACCTCAGGTGCCATCACTCTATCTAAGCTAATTATTAAGTAAGAGATCATTTAGAGGTCTCTCTTGGGGAGCATAGGTTAGGGTTTGGGGGAAAAAAAAACCAACTTTTCTTCTCAGCTAGGAAAGGGATAGAATATATCTTGATTTGGACTGGACCAGGTCAGATTATGCTGATCTGGAAAGTTGGAATGAGGAGGTGGTAGTTGTTGTCCTTTGTTCTAGAAGAGGACCAAAATGACATTACTATGTTAAAGTCAGGTTTCAGTGTGTCTGACTGTGACTGATCAGACCAATACGAGCTTGGAATGCTCTACCACAGATGGGTCACAATTTTTGCACAGATCAAGAGACATCACCCATGCCATTTTACCTATTTCAAAGTCCTGTGGCAAGTGATGAAGCAGCAGGTGTGGATACACTGGGAGCTTTAGTCACAATCCTGCACACAGGAGGCCCAGGATGGAGGGCTGTCTTCTCACTGGAAGCAGCAGTGGGATTCAACAGCCCCTGGGGTATCTGAGAAGCCTTTTAAGGATCACAATGTTCACCTTCTGGTATGAGGAAGGGACTAGAAAAAGTGCTCTAAAAATTGCCTGCTTTCCCAATCTGGCCTGATTATCACAGCAGACAGGGAATCCCACTCTGCAGAAGAAACACAAAAAATGTACACAAATGTCTGCAAGGATGATTCCACTCACCATTGGTAGATGGAATGCGCACACACTTATAAACAACACAACATCCAGTAAACCTGACAGATGAACAGCTCTTGCTGCAAGAGAACTCAGCAGATATCACATCCAAATGGCAGCCCTGAGTGAAACAAGGCTGGCAAATGGCCAGCTTACTGAAGTTGGAGCTGGATACACATTTTTTTTCTGCAGTGGCTGCAGTGAAGGGGAACACTGTGAAGCTGGTATAGGTTTGGCAATCAAAATTAATCTAGTCAACAAGCTTATTTGCCTACCAAAAGGAGTGAATGACAGGCTCATGACAATGTGATTGCCACTTGCAGGAAAACATCACAGCACCATCATCAGTGCCTATGTTCCCACCATGACAATTCCTGATGAGATCAAGGAAAAATTTTATGAAGACCTAGAGAGCCTTATCATGAATGTGCCAAAAGAGGACAAGCTTATAATCCTGGGTGACTTTAAGGCTACAGTAGGCTCGGACTACCCGACTTGGCAGGCAGTCTTAGGAAGGAATGGAGTTGGAAACAGAAACAGCAATGGTTGCTTACTACCAAAGACTTGTGCATCTCATGACTTTCTCATCATCAGCACTCTTCCATTTACCTAAATGCAATAAAACTTTGTGGATGCATCCTCACAGCAAACTTTGGCATTTAGTGGAATGAGGAAGGACAAGAATGAAAAGGAGAATTGAGCACAGCAGCAAAGCAGCTGGGATTTTTTTTTTTAATTTTGAAGGGAACCAATATAAGCATTCAGCTGCTAGAAGTTTTCACTGGCAGGTGTATTTATTTAATAAAAGTCATGCTAAGGAGGTTGAGAGTGTTGTTTCCTAAAGAAAATCAGGGGGCCGATGAATTATCATCTTCCTTTCCTCTCCCTTTTCCATCTAAAGGGGTGAAATTTTAAATCCTAAGTCCTTACATCTTTTTGGTTAAATTATTTTTATTCATTTACTAGGACTTCAGATATAATTTCCTTAGGCACAGACAATATTATTAATTAGATTTGGTTGTTGTTTTTCTGTTCAAAAAGAGTATAAATCGGGGGATGGCATTCATTTTAAAACAAAAAAATTTTACAGGTCTGGAATTCTCATCTCTGATCTAACACCTACAGGCAACTTCAGTCTCAATGTTCTAAGGTTTCATCAGTAATTTCTTAATAATCAGCATTAGTAAGTTCTGGGCTAAGGATCAGGGGTAAGGAGTGAGGACACAAGCTTACCCAAGGCTAAAATTGTGATTTTATATTTTCATCTCCAGTATGTTGGAACAATGACAGCTTGAGTGATTTCCATGCCCCATATCCTAGTGTCCAGAGAGAGAGAAGATAGAGAAAAAGGGGTATGACCAGTGGGAAAACACCCAAAGCCAAGACCCATGGGTAAAGCCAGACTTATCCTTCTCTGCTGGAAAAGGGAAAATCCTCTTCAACCAAACTATACCCTCCATAGCAACATTTACTATATATATAGATGTATGTATGTATAACCATTAATATTGGAGATAATCAAGAAAAAAATTGGGAAACTTGAAGCTATATGCTAATCTCCCTTTTAGTTTATTTTACTAGTAATTCAATTGGAGAAAAGAGTTTTCACTATATGTTAGCTCTTGTAGATTGCATAAATACAAGGATTTATATTTGAGGTTATTTTTGCATAATTTATAATATACAGCTGATGCTCAGTGATTAACAGGTTGACTTGGTAATCCTTTGAACATGGAATGATAGTTCTGGAATATTGTATTGAATACCCATATCCCTTGGGCGTTAAAGTCACAATTTCAACATTCCAGAACCATCATTCCATATTTGATGGGTTGCCAAGTCAACTTGTTAATCACTGAGCAGCATATTTCTAGATCAGAGAGAATCTAAGCAGAAATAAGGTCCCTATATTCCAAGTGACCAGCATACCTAAGAAGTACACAGAGAAAGATGATTCCTAAAATCACTCTTTATGTGAAAACATTGGACAGGAAATGTAACTGAAGCAAAAAAATAGAACCTCACATCTCTCTGATATGTCTTTGTGTCACTTGACAGAAAAAGTTAGATTTCTGAGGTCTATAGCTTATTTCCCTATCTCTCATAAAACCTCCGCATGACTTTTTTTTGTCTTTTTTTTTTTGAGGGCAATTGGGGTTAGTGACTTGCCCAAGGTCACATGGCTAGTTTTTTTTTGTGTTAAGTGTCTGAGGCCAGATTTGAACTCAGGTCCTCCTGACTCCAGAGCCAGTGCTGTATTCACTGCATCACCTAACCGCTCCCCCCCCCCACATGACCTTTTAATACCAGAATATTACACCTGTACTATAACAAAACTGGGGTTGCTATTCATTTTTAAAATTTAATATGTGGCTTAAAGTCCTAGATAATTTGGAATCAAACTATCACAGCATTTTGGACATTATTGTTAAAATTGCTTAGATTGAAACTTAGTAAATGAGACATCAGATATTTTTTTTTCTTTTCCTAGAAATTGACTCAATTTTCTGGAATTCTTTACCCTTCTTGGTGTAATCTAGGTTTACTTTGTTAGATTTTCTGGTCTGGCATTCCAGAATGTTAATGGAATCTCTCTCCCTTTTGGTGTATTTGCCTAGTAAAGCCAGCAATTGTTCTTGGTCAACTCCTTCTGACTACGTGCTTCAGATATGCAGGAGTGCCTTGGCACTGCTACACATTCTGAAACAGATAAGCCATAACATGCCCAACCAACCAAGCCAGCCAAATATTTGCCAACACCAGAGAGGAAGTAATTTCAATGTTTAAATTGGTGACCCTACTTTCTGATCACTGAAGCCAAGCTCTCTCCTACTACATGTGATCCTGAATCTTCCTCCAGCTCACTTCTGTAGCTGGTAGCCACAGTTAGTATGGTGATGTGCATAGCATTGTTTGATGCAGGGCTCCTTCCTCTCTAAGGAAGATCTACTTGCATTACATTACACACACACACCACACACACACACAAATATACATACATCCATGTACATAGATATATGTACATAAAGACATATATGTACTATGTATATATATACATACATAACCTATGTATGTGCATGTATCCCCTACTAGAATGTAGAACTAGTCAAGGACTGTTTCACTTCTGTCCTTGAATCCCCAGTACTTAGCACAACCAAGGTACATAGCAAATCCCAAATAAAGGCTTCTTGATTAATTGATAGGTAGCAGTCCTGGTGTATATGCATGTATGTAAGTGTATTGTGAGAAAGGAAAAAAAAAGCCTGAAGTTGGTGAGTCCCCTGCTCTGACAGAGACAATAGGAGCTAAAATTGTAATATATGCTTCTATTAGCCCCTTTGTGAATTTTAAATCTGCATAATTTTCACAGGACTTAGAGCTGGTAGAAACTAGGGTCCAGAGTGATTAAATGCGTTTTACAAAGACACACATGTATTAAGTAACAAAGCCAAGATTTAAACCAGGTGCTCTGACTCTAGTATTGGAGAAAGAAAGATTTTTGTCTTGATACAAGGAAAAACTTCCTAACAGAGCTAGTCAAACAAGGAAAAGCTGCTCAGGAGGTAGTGGATAGAGGTATCAAAGCTCAGAATCAAGTCCTTTGTTGAGGATATTGTAGAGGGAATTCCTGTTCAGGTATAGGTTAGACTAGATAATCTGTATGGACCTTTGTTCAACTGAGAATCTATGACTCTCTTTCCAGTATAATACACTGACTCTGTTGTTCTTTTTTCTGGGAAAAGAACTAAATTTCCTAAAGTCCTATCTCAAAGTTCCACCTCAAGGACAAGTCTTTACAGAATCCTCAGATTATGACATTTGGCTTGAACCAAATACTTAACAACACTTTCCTCCATGGTCTGCCAAATGACTAAGCTTTTAAAAATGATGATTGAATGGTTTCTATTGGAAATATTCCCATAACTTTACCTTATAGTCTTGGAATAAACTTAATATGACACTGCTATTCACTACAGGGACCACAGGCATTGGGGTTATTTAAAATACATGTTGTCATGTGTACAATTGTGGATGGTGAAGGATTTTGGTGAGTGATTGAGTGAATAAAGGATTTAAGACATAAGAATAAAATTTCTCTTGGACAGATTTTAGGAAAGTAGAGCAACCAACTAGGAACAATTAAGGAGCCAACTAGGTTTTTGGTATTGAGAACTGTCCTTTGCCAATATATCAGGGGTAGTTGGAGGAATCCCTGATTGATCTGGTGAGTCCAGTTAATTAAATTATAGGGCATGAAGCTTTGTTAAACTAGAGCATGTCTCTAGTTTGGTGTAGCCACTTGGACCTTTGCTGAAGGATAGACATATTCCTCAAAGGTCACAGCAAATTCCTCTGAATTATCTGTAGTGACTAGACTAGAGCTATGTCCTAATGACTAACAAATCCAGGAAAATAGACTTTTTCAGAACTTTCTCCTCTGAGACCTATATGAGATCCAAGGAGAACTGGATCCATCATTCATTCAGATGCTTCTCAAATGTGTTTTCTCCTTTGTACTTTCAGATGGAATGCAACAATAGAGGAAGAGAATATTTCTCTTCTATTTCCCTTTCTCCTCCCCCATTCCCCTGGAGAAGGGAGCATCAGTTGAGAAATCTAGGAATTTCCAGGCTCAAACTATGTCCAAGCACATCTCCCACAAAAACAAAGTGTTTTTCTGCTGTAAATTGCCATTCTCTGCTCTTGATGACAGTGGAAGATAAACCTCCTCACTCCACTTGCCTCACATTGACTGGTATCAAGGACAGAACATGCTTGAGAAATATCCAAAAGAGAATGATGGAGCCAGTTCTCCTTGGGTCACTTAGAAGTTTAAGAATGGAAGACTCCTCTGATCTCAACAGGTAGGGAGCCCAGAAATACAGCAAGAAGAGTCAGTTGACAAGTATTTATTAAACACTTTTTAAGTGCTAGGCAGGCAACTAGGTGGCACAGTGGATAGAATGCCAGACAGGAGTCAAGAATACTCATCTTCCTCAGTTCCGATCCAGCCTGACACTTACTAGCTATATGACCCTGGGCAAGTCATTTAACCCTGTTTGTCTCAATTCCTCCTTTGTAAAATGAGCAGGAGAAGGAAATGAAAAACTACTCCCAGATCTTTACCAAAAAACCCCATATGAGGTCACGAAAGGTCAGACATTACTGAAAAGTAACTGGATAACAGCAGGTGCCAGGCACTGTGCTAAACATTGAGAATAAAAGAAAGGCAAAAATGTGGAAATGCTTGTTTTAAGTTCTTAAGTTCAGAATAAAATAAATAAATAAGATAAATATTTATTTTTAAAAAGCAGTCCCTAACTTCAGGGAATATACATTCTAATGGGAAGATAATATGTAAATACCTAGGTACATATAGTGTATATGGTACAGTAGAGGGGAGATTATTTGAGAGCAGAAGACCCTCATATCTTAAGAGACCAGAAAAGGCTTCCTGGAGAAAGTGAGATTTGAGCTGGGTCTTGAAGAAGCCAGAGTAATCTAGAAATAGAAATGAGGGGGCAAAACATGGAAATGGAATATGATCAGTAAAAAGAAATACAGCATCGTATTTGAGGAACTGAAAACTGGCATGTGTAACTGGATCATAGAGGATGTGGTGGTAGTGATGGTGGTGGTTGTTTGTCCTTCCTTGTCTAAGAGGACCAATGACATAAGGAAGGTGATGTCTTAACTTGCAAGTGAATTGGATTTAAGTGAAGCAGGACTGTACAAAGTCACCAGCCTCACCCTCTTTTCCAGAACCATCTGGGTACAGTGGCAAAATATAGATTGGGACAAGTAGAGATGGCTCTGGTTGAGGATATGGAGAGAAGGGATAATTTACTCTATTTTGCATATGTTGCCCACCTGATTTCAATGCCCCTGCCAGGATAAGCTCATCATTTCTAAACTTACCGTCATGTTGCTAACTCAAGCCTTGATTAACATTACCCACCCTGATTGGAGGGCTGGAGCAAACTCTTCCCAATGTCACCATCTAGAGTTACATCCCCCCACTCAGCTTTCTTGCCTCCTTTTGCACACTGTCTCACCCTTTTGATTGTAAGCTCCTTGAGGATAGGAACTGTCTTTCTGTTTATTAATTGTATCTCCAGAACTTAGCACAGTACATGGCTCATTGTAGGTTTTATATATACACATATATGTGTGTGTATGTATATGTATACATACATATACATATATAGAGAGAGATTTATATCTCTCTATATACATCCAGCATGTAGTATATAATAAGCACTTAATAATTGTTTCTCCATTCCATTCAATTCTAAGAATCTATCCCTGGCTGCAGTCAATAATTAGGGAATTGCTGCAGACTGTACAAAGGAACTCATTGTGTTCTTCCAGCAAAGTTCATATCTATCAGGAAAGTTCAAATGGTAATATCCAGCTCTCCTGTTACATATTAAAATAAGTATTTTAATAAGCATTAGTGCCATTGCAGTGTCCCACTCATAAAAAGGCACAATTTTGGCCCTAAATATGGTCCCTTTTCTGACTTTCCAGTCTTAGCCAATGTGAGTCATTCAAGCTTAAAACCTTAACATTCTCTTTCAGTCTTCCCTCTCCTACATCTCCTATATGTAATCAGTTACCAACTCCTGGTGATTATGCCTCTCTTTCATATTGTCCCTTTTTTCTGTTACCAGTGTTACCTCTTCAGCCCATAATATTTCATGCCTGCCTTATTGTCATTACCACCTAATTGGTCTTCTTATACTCACCTCTTTCCCCTCTAATTCATCATATGCACTGCTGCCATGTTATTCTTTCTAAAAACACTGCTTTAATAAATTACTTCCCTGCACCAAAACTTTTAGTGTTTCCCTGTTGCCTGCAGAATAAAGTCTAAGTTTCTCAGCCTGTCATTCAAAGTATTACATTATTTTCACCCTTATTTCTCGCCTGTTTCGAAATGCTTATGTGATACGACACATTTATTCATGCCTCTGATTAATCTTATAGCACCTACTTATAATGTTTCTTTCCCTTCTCAAGTTCTAATCAATCTTCAAGGCTGATGCTCTGCTAGGAGTGTTGTAGAGGAAAGAGCATAACTAAGAACATAGAGCCCTGAATTCTCTTCCCTTCTGAGTCTCTAGCTAGATTTGGGACCATGAGCAAATCATTTTCCTATTTTTTCCTCCTCTGTTCAGTGTACATTATATGTACTTAGTAGATATCTTTTAAATTGAGATATATTAATCACCTGCAGCAGTATGGCGAGTGTCTAGAGATCCAGTCTCACATCCAAGAAATGGCTTGGAGTATTGCTTTTGACATTCATTGGCTGTGTGACCCTGGACAAATCACTCAGCACTCAAGGTATCCCTCTGAGACTGTAAGCTGCAAAAAAGGTGCCTACCTGCATTGGTAGAGCATGTTTGTTCACTTGACATCAGAGGTCTAAACCTTAACCCTAATAAATTGAAAGAATTAGGCTAGACAATATCTTGCATCTCCTCCAGATCTGTTTCTATGATACTTTTCCTCATCTCTTCACCCCACATCACTCTCTCCCTCATCTAAACACCAATAGCTTTTCTTCCAGTTGTACACATTTAGGCTTTGATTGTATGTAGTCTGCTAATGTTGTTTAATGGTTTCTCATGTGTATACCCTCTTTCTCTAACAAGATTATAAGGGCCCAGAAGGCAAAGGCTAACCCCAAGCCTTTACACAATGTCTTGCTTGTATAATGTTCATTTAACTAACTTACTTTAATGAAGTAATTTAACTAATATTAATACATAATCAGAATGTTATTAAAGTGAATTGATTAAATTAATATTGTCACTAATATTCATTATTGTATTATAAATTATTGTATGTTAATAATGTATCATATAATATATAATGTTATGATAGTAGTCTCCTTCTGACTGAGGACGTTAACACTTTCAGTAATTCTGGACAGATGAAAATATGATAGACACTGAAGGGCATACAGGAGGACAAACTGAGTAACATTTTGAATTTATGTTGCTCTTCTGGGAGGCCACTGCATGTTTCAATATCTTTGGGATCTTCAAATAGCTTTGGCTAGCACTTTGATGTAATTGTAAACGTGCACACACTAGCTACTGTATAGCTAATGAAGTATTTGGCAGAATACAACATGATTCCATTATGATTCTTAAAATATCTTTTGATAGTCTTGCCTACTCTGAAGGGAAAGACAGTCAGTAGAAGCTGGTCCCTAAGATGTCACCCAATTTTACTATAGAAGAAATATAGCTAATGTCTAAAATTATCATGACCTGTTAAGCAATGAAGGATTTGAGGAAAGGATCCTTCCAACTTTTCTAGCAGACACTTAACTGGTGATGGGGGTAGGAGAAAGTGTCAATAGGTGGTTCTCTATCTATATTTGTTCTAGATGTTTCTTTCATCTCCCAGTCTAACACTGTTGGTAATATGTAATGGAGAGAATTGTTCTGAATATATTCAGAGCTAGAAGGGACTTCAGAGTTCATAGACTACAACTCTCTCATTTCACTATGCTAGAGAGAGATTAAGTACCTTTTCCGAGGTCACACAGAGAAAAATGATGCTTTGCAATCTATAAATGAGAAGTATTAACAAAATACGAAACATGCTGTCATTTTCTTCATCTGGGAAACTTCTGTCCTGTTCTCTGACACCAGTGTCAAGTTAATAAGAATTTATTAAGACATGGGAGACAATGGAGTTTGTTGGGTTGGGAGGCTGCCTCAGTCATGCCACAGGAACTTTTACCCCCGGAACAGTGAGGGGAATTGGACATCTGATCTGGGAAAGATCTAGGGTACCTCTGCTGACAAGGAGCACCAGACCCAGCTGTGCTGCAGAGAGTGAGGGATGGTGGAAGGGGGAGAAATGGACTTGCGAGAAGGAACCAGCACACACCCTTAAGTGACAAAGCAATGTGGTGAGACACTGCTGACTGTGGGCACTTACCAGAGCCTGGAGGTCTTGGTTTGAGTTCAAGGTCAGAGGGGAGAACTGAAGAGGATCAGAGGTCAGAGGCACCATCTCCCACACTCCAGTACTAGAGGTGATTACAAAAACTATACTATTAAAAAATATACACAGGCAACAGAGAAAGAATCAAACCATAGAGGGCTTCTATAGGAAGAGAAAACTACGATTCATCAACTGAGGAGGATATTGAAACAAAGAAACCCCCTTCTACCTCAAAGAGTAATGTCAAATGGCCACCTGCCCAGAAAGAATCCATTTAAGAACTTTAAAAAGACTTTAAAAACCAAATGAGAGAGATTGAGAAAAAAATTAAAAAGAAAAATAAGAATAATACAAGAAAAACAGCAAGATTATGACAAGAAAGTCAACCAATTAGAAAAGGAGATGCAGAGTCTTAAGGAAGAAAATGACTCCTTGAAAATCAGAATTGAGCAAGGGGAAGCCAGAGAAGTGACAAGAAATGAAAAATTAAAAAAAATATATAAAGAATGAAAAAAATAGAAGAAAATATGAAACATCTCATAAGAAAAACAACAGCTCTAGAGAACAGATCAAGAAGAGGGAACATAAGAGTAACCTGACTACCTGAAAGTTCTGATCAAAAGAAGAATCTTGATACACAAGAAATAATTAAAGAAAATTGCCCTGAAGCATTAGAAGAAGAGGGGAAAGGCGAAATGGAAAAAATCCACTGGTCACCACCTGAAAGAGATCCTCCAAGGAAAACCTACAGGAATATTATGGTTAAATTTGGAAACCCCCAAATCAAGGACAAAATATTACAAGCAACATGAAAAAAATTTACATGTGATGGTACCACAATTAGAATCACACAAAATCTAGCATTTGTGACACTAAAAGATCACAGGTCTTGGAACACTCTATATCAAAGAGCAAAAGAACTGGACCTCTGTCCAAAAATATCATACCCAGCAAAGCTAAGCATAATTTTGAATGGAAAAACATGGACATTTGATCAACTTCCAGGACTCTGCTAAAAAGAAACCCTGAACTCAATAGAAGATTTGACATACAAGAGCCAAGATAAAGTACATACAAATGACCAATTACAAGGTACTCAATGAGGATAGAATGTTTACCTTTTATGTATGGAAAATGTAAAACCTATGTCCAAGATTGTTACTAGTAATTAGGTAGCTTATAAAAGAGAATAGAGTAGAACTGAGTATGATATGACTTTAAAAAGTAAAACCATTCAAGAATACTTAAAGGAATTCTCTTATACAAATGAGGTATAAGACGAAGAACCAATATAGAGGAATTAGATGGTGGAAGAGGGACTGTTCATGCTGGAAACGTACTTTCATTGGGAGTGGGTTTAAGAGGGGGAAATGCATATACATCTAGAAGAGTATAAAAGTCTTCTAAATTTTAAAAAGAAATAAAACTCTAAGGGGATAGGGAGGGGGGAGAAGATAAAGGAAGGATCTTTAAAGGAGAAGGTGAGGGAATAGGTTAAAAAATAGGTATAAAAGGGTGTTTAGATTTAGGGGAATGGGAAGGATACAGGAAGGATTGCTAGAGTGGGGTTAAATAATAGGAGGACAAGGTAGCAGGTAGAAGTAGAGGAGTTAGGAGAAATTAGGAAAAAAGAGATATGCACAAGCATGGAAGCAAGATTAGGAGTAGAATCTCAGGGAAAGTTTATGTTTATATATGTATACATGTATGTATATATCAATATCTATATATAAATATATCCATGCTCAATTGTAGCTTTGAGGTAGTAGGTAGGTGGGAAGAAGGCAGGAAAAGGAACAAAGTAAAAAGTGTACAGCAGAGAACAAAAGAAATCTACAAGGAAGAAAGAAAAGATGGATAACTTTCAACTTAATGTACAGTATTTAACATATAGGTTTTCTTGAAATAAGTTATTGCTATATATTCTGAAACCTCTCCTTTGTTCTGCTGTGCACATGAAATGTTTTTTTCTTTTCTTATTGTATATTTAAGTGCATAATGTTTCTTTTTCTTTTCTTATTATATATTTAAGTTTTAGTATTTGTCTAAAATTAAAAATTTTAAAAGAAAAAGAATGAAGAGCAACCAACTAACCATATATTAGTCACTGTGCTAAGTGCTGGGGATATAAAAAAGGTGAAAACAATCCCTGCCCTCAAGGAGCACAAAAGCTAATAGGGGAGATGACATGCGTTACCTATGTGTAAACAAGTTATATATAAGGTAAATTGTAGATAATCTCAGAGGAAAGTCACTAGCATTAAGGGAGACTGGGAAAGGCTTATTGCAGTAAGTGGGAATTTAGGTGAGACTTGAAGGAAGCCTGGGAATTCAGGGGGTAGAAAGAAAGAGGAAGAGAATTCCTGGCATGGGGGACAGCTAGTGAAAAGGCAGAGAGTTGGAGTTGTTGGAGTGTCTTTTACAAAGAAGAGTAACGGGGTTAGGGTCACTGGAGTAGGGTACATAGAGAGAAGAGAGTGTGAAAAGACTGGGAAGGTAGGAACCTGCCACATTATGAAGGACTTTTAAAGCCAAACCATGAATTTTATATTTGCTCCAAGAGGTAACAGGGAGCCACTGAAGTTTGTTGAATGGGGGAGAAAAGAGATGAGATCTTCCTAACGTGCAGATCTGACCACATCTCTTAAATGGTGGAGAGGAGAGAAGACACATGGCCAGATCTTTGCTTTAGGAAAATGGCTTTGGTAGCTGAGGGGATAATGACCTGATGTGGGGACAGACTTGAGGCAAGAAAACCAAACCAGAAGGCTATTGCAATAGTGTCTATAGAAAAGCTGAAGGTGGGCAATATAGATTGACGTCTATCAGCACGAATGTTAGCTCTTGCCATATTACTCTTAGGAAAGAAATCTTTTTTTTCTTCTCCAACATATCAGCATGCATTTTTATGAAGGATATTTAACAAAAGATGGAAGACTGAAAGGCTAGCATTTCTAAGTATTTTTAGCATCTAATGTTTAACATACATTGCATTGTCATTTAGTGTGATACTGGTTATTTTGTTTTCTTTCAATAGATCAATAAAACATTTCAAGCATCCAAACTGAGAAGGCAGTATGTCATATCCCACGTTGCCAAAGTCAGGTATGTATGTTGCATAGTCAAAACCAAAAGTATCCATATACTAGTACCATCTGCAAATAGGTACGGGGCTGAATCTTCTTCCTTTCCCTTTTCCCAGTGTTTTTTCTCTAATGTGACCAAGATAGTGTTGTTAAAGAATTGAACAAATCTAAAATGTGGCTCTTAAATCCTTCACTACTTCAACTGTGCAAGAGGGAGCTCAATCAGTTCTATGAGGCTTGAAATTAACCCAAATGAAGCAATTAGACTGCAGCCATCACCCAGAGTAATTTTACAAATGTTTGCAGCACATTTCACGGAAAGCAGCTGTGATAAAGGCCAGAACTAGCAGGCCCACTGATTTCTCCTCTCTCTGGACTGATTTTGGTTCCCTTTGCATCAAACAAAAGGTTGCAAATTTTAAAGTAAAAGAAGTATCTAAGATCCCTGCTTACTTAGTCCCAAACTATAGAGCTTCAGAGGTGGCTAGGTGGGGTAGTAGACAGAGCACTGACTGAACTTAGAGTCAGAAAGATCCAAGTTCAAATCATGCAATTTGGCAATCTGGTAAAGCCTTTGGGCAACTTCCCACCATAATGTTTTTAAATGCATGAAATTAAAAAAGAAAACAAATTAGATTAAAATACAGTTATCAAAATGGTTTTTTAGAAAGTTCTCAGTCTCAAATTAAGAATTCTTAAATTATCTAAAAAGATTATATAAAAAGATTATACAAATATCTACAATATACTCAAATAGGGTAGATGTTTGTCAAAAGTCTACAAAGAAGACAGTCATCAGATAGTTAACAGTAGAAAGACCTGGTAGTAGGTATTAGCAATAAGGTCATCAGTGTCTTGAAAATAGGAGTTCAGAAAAGTTTAGTTTAACCATTGGGTTAGATCAGAGCAGAACAGGCTTTGTGACTAACAGTACTGAATTGGTGAATGACACACATACAGGTATGCACACACGCACACACGCGCACACACACACACACCCCTGCCTTGGGTGAGTACTGGTCCCAAAATCTAGGCCTGGGTTGAGCCTATAAGGAGAGATTAAATAGGTCAAATAACATCATCTGCTACTTGGAAGATTGCAAGAGTGGATATGATTGGATCACAGATCTAGAATTGGAAAGGATTTTATAGTTCACCCAGTCTAACCCCTTCATTTTACAGATGAAGAATCTGAGATGCAGAGAGATTAAACAAATATGTAAGATCCTTGGCAAACATTGAAGCATTATGTAAACCCTAACCAAGTCCCACAGGTAATGTCCAAGTCAGAATTCAAGCTCAGGTCCCATAATTCTAAATTCAGTCCTCTTTCCACTGAGTCATGTTGGTTCTGGAATCCAGCCAGGCATTATAAATGCCTGAATCATGCATCAGACTTTTTCTACTGGCCTCCTGTTCCACTTTTACAGAAAGGAATCCATTTCTCTAAATGGGTACATCCCTGCTAATATACATTTATTTTTACCATCTGCAATTGGTCATCAGCATCACTCTCCATAAAAATTTATTTAGCCTGGTGCTCCACTAGGTGCCAAACAGCAAATCTTTCTGGATATATAACAGTTGAACTTGGCTCCTGGTGACACCACACCCCATGGCAAGTTGGGTGCAGGGGTGTTAAGTTAAATGTGTCACAGGTTGTTTCTCTATACTCTCTACACCGATGCATTCTGCAAATAGAAAGAGAATTTCCCTGAGAATGAAAGACGAAATTTTAGTTTGTTGAACTGACCACTGCTGCCACTACTAAACAAGAATTCAAAGAAACTCATTTTGGAAATGCAACAAGTCCAGGACTTTGTAGAGAATAAAGGGAAATTCTTGTGGTTTCTTTTTACCATCTACTTTATTTTTAAGCATTTAAAAATTTCTTAACTTTCAAATTCTCTCTCTCCTATCCCTCCCCCAATCACTGGAAAGGCAAACAATATACTATGAATTATACATGTGGAATAATACAAAACATTTCCATAATAGCCATATCACCAAGAAAAATAAAGTTAAAAAAAGTTATACTTCAATTTGCACTCAGAGTTCATCAGTTCTTTTTGTGGAAGTGAGTAGCATTTTTTTTTTTTTTGCTTTTCATAGGGGCAGTTAGGGTTAAGTGGGTTAATTGGGGTTAAGCCCAAGGTTACACGGCTAGGAAGTGCTAAGTGTCTGAGATCGGATTTGAACTCAGGTCCTCCTGACTCCAGGGCCATTCGCTGCACCACCTAGCCACCTCCGATGGGTGGAATTGTCTTGCGTCTTGTTGATCAGAGTAGTCTTTCACAGTTGGTCATCGTTACGATATTTCTGTTATGTGTACAATGAGCTAGTTCTGCTCGGTACACTTTGAATCAATTGGTATAGGTCTTCACATGTTGTTTTGAAATAATCCTCATTGTCATTTCTTATAGCACAACAGCATCCGATAACAATCATATGCTGCAACTTGTTCTGTCATTTCCTAAGTAATGAGCATTTCCTCCATTTCCAATTCTTTGCCTCTCCATAAAAGTTGATGTATTTTTGCACACACATGTCCTTTTCCTCTCATCTCTTTGTGAATAATAAT
The DNA here is from genome assembly GCA_028627135.1 of Pseudochirops cupreus. Classification (NCBI taxonomy): domain Eukaryota; kingdom Metazoa; phylum Chordata; class Mammalia; order Diprotodontia; family Pseudocheiridae; genus Pseudochirops; species Pseudochirops cupreus. The sequence goes on along the minus strand of JAQQSU010000804.1, from coordinate 1,747 downwards.
AATGGTATTGCTGGATCAAAGGGTATGTACAGTTTTATAGCACTTTGGACATAGTTCCAAATTGTTCTCTAGAATGGTTGTACAAGTTCACATCTCCACCAACAGTTCATTAGTGTGTCTATTTTCCCACGTCCCTTCAAGCATTTGTCATTTCTGATAGGTATGAGTTGGTACCTCAGAGTTGCCTTAATTTGCATTTTTTCTAATCAATAATGATTTAGGGCATTTTTTCTTACGATTATAGATAGCTTTGACTTCTTCTGAAAACTGCCTATTCATATCTTTTGACAACTTATCAGTTGAAGAATGGCTTTTATTTTTATTTGACTCATTTCCTACATATTTGAGAAAAGAGACCTTTATCAAAAAAACCTACTGTAAAATTTTTTATATTATTTCATTCTCTGTGGTCCTTTTAGCAAAATGTAGCTTCCCTGATTATCTGTTTTAAGTGGTTCTATTTCCGTTTTTCCTTTGACTAAGATCATAATTGCCACCTCCGCCTTTTTTATTTCAGCTGAAGGACAATAGATTCTGCTCCATCTCCTTATTTTAACTGTGTGTGTCTCTATGTTCCAAGTGTGTCTCTTGTAAACCATATATTGTTGGATTCAGGTTTCTAATCCATTCTGCTATGTACTTCCATTTTATGGGTGAGCTCATCCCATTCACATTCACAGTTATAATTACTGTGTATTTCTCTCCAAACCATTTTCTCCTGTTTATTATGCTCTCTTCCTCTTTATATCTTATCCCTCCTCAAAAGTCTGTTTTGCTTCTGACCACTGCTTCCCTTAATCTGCTTTCTCTTTTGTCATTTCCCCCCTTTCATTTATTCCCTTCCCTTCCTGTTTCCTGTTGGGCAAGATAGATTTCTATACCCAACTGAGTATGTATGTGTATATATAGTCTTCCCTCTTTGAATCAAACCTGATGAAAATGAAGTTCAGACATTGTGGTCTTATTTTCCCCTCCACTGCAAAAGCTCTCCCTTGTGTGCCTCTTTTATATAAGATTATGTTTCCCTTTGTACTTTTCCTTGTACCCTTCTATCAGTGTATATTTTTCCCACACCTTCATTTTTTTGAGGTCATCCTAACATAATTGACTCATTCCTTTGCTCTAATAATAATAAAAATCTAAGGAATTACATATGTCAACTTCCCATATAGGAATGTAAACAGTTTCATTTTGTCTCTTAGGATTTCTCTTTCATGTTTACCTTTTCATGATTCTTTTTAGTCTTCTGTTTGAATGTCAGATTTTCTACTCAACTCTGGTCTTTTCATCAAGAATGCTTGAAAGTCCTTCATTTCATTAAATATCTATTTTTTCCCAGAAGAAATATACTCAGTTTTGCCAGGTAGGTTATTCTTGGTTGTAATAATGGCTCCTTTGCCTTCCAAAATATCCAGAATTTGCCTCTGTTCCTCTAATGTGGAAGATGCTAAATCTTGTGTGATCCTGACTGTGACTCTTCAATATTAGAATTTTTTCTTTAAGTCTGATTGAAATATTTTCTCTATAACCTAGGATCTATGAAATTTGGCTATAATATTCCTCAGAATTTTCATTTTGGGATCTTTTTCAAGAAGTCATCAGTGGATTCTTTCAATTTCTATTTTTTTTATTTTTTATTTATTTATTTTTTTAAATTTTATTATAGTTTGCATCATTCATTTCCACAAGATTTTGAGTTACATATTTTCTCCCCCTCTTTCCCCCACCCACCGCCCCAAAACAGCCA
>JAQQSU010008039.1:0-13057 GCA_028627135.1 Pseudochirops cupreus | reverse complement strand
GACTCTCTTTTCATGATTTTCCTGCAACATTCGTATTTCTCTTCCCAATTTTTCTTCCACTTCCCTTATTTGGTTTTGAAAATCCTTCTTCAGCTCATATCTAGCTTTAAGGCATTCTTCATGTTTATTGGAGGCCCCTGGTGGGGGTGCTCTGGCTGCGCTCTCCTCCTCCCTCTCTCTCCCATGATCTTTCTTTTCCCCAAAGAAGGAATCAAGGGTTTGGGAGCTGTTCTTACTTTGCTTCTTATGCTTATTCTTACTCATGGTTCTTCAGACTGTTATTTTTTTTTTAAATCTCTGTGGGGCTCTGCTTCCAGAAGGGAAAGCTCTGTCCCCAATCGCTGGGGTCCTCCCAGCTGCCGTAGCTCTCAGGAAGGTGCTGGGAGTCTTCCTAAACACCTCTGGCAGACTGGATAATAAAGACTCCGAGATGGAGGCCCACGACAGCAATCTGGATCCAGGCTGCTCAACGCGAGAGCACTGGCCTGAAAACAATTGCTAAGTCCCCGTGCTGTCTGCAGGCCGCAGGCCGGAAGCTACAAAGCAGAGGCGGGTGCAAAACCTCTGCCTTTCACTTTTCTGCTCTGGAGGCCTTTCGCAGGACTGCTTATGTCCCTCTTTCACAATCCCCACTCGCAGCTGCTGCTAATCCGCTAACCTGAGAGGCTCCTGCACTCCTCCCATCCAGTCGCCCCCGGGGCACAGCCGCAGCTTCAGGGCAGGCTGGTTTTGGTTGGCAGTGCTGATATGGTTCCTCGAAGCTGAGCTGACTTTAGTGGGAAGTATCTTTGTGTGCGTTTTGGAGTTCTAGCATTGGTTTAGAGTCCTGTTTTATGGGTATTTTGGGGTGGCTATGTGAGAGCTGCGATATTTTGCTGCTGCTACGCCGCCATCTTGGCTCCGCCCCCTTCTTATAGTTTTTACTTCCTTATAATTTCTTCTTGTATGCCTTTGGTGCTTCTTCCTAGAGCATCCTCCCATAAAACTAATAATTTCTTTGGAAGTAGGGAAGGCAGAGCAGTTGGGGTTAAGTGACTTGCCCAAGGTCACACAGCTAGGAAATACATGTCAAGTATGTGATGTTGCATTTTAACTCAGGTCTTCCTGACTCCAGGGCCAGTGCTCTATTCACTGCACCACCTAGCTGCCCATAAAACTAATTATATTTTGAAAGGAAAGGAAAAGGAAAAAAAATGGAGAAAGAGTAGCAAACCTAAAGCCTGAAAATATGTGCAATGTTACAAAGTCACAGAGCTATCCTCTGCAGAGCAGTGCAAGAGAGGTGTCTTCTTGCCTTCTTTCATTACATTTTTTTTTACTTCTATGAAGTATTCCTTTGATGGTCTGATCTGATTGTATTAAAGCATAAACTATCAAAGTATTCAAATTTTATTAAGTCCTCACATGAGCACTAAATATTTTCTACTTATTTAAATATTTCCTTACTTTTTTTTATTATTTTTAGTTTTCAACATTCATTTCCAAAAAATTTTGAGTTCTAAATTTTCTCCCCAACTCTCCCCTACCCCCCACCCAAGATGGCATGCATTCTGATTACTTCTCCCCCCAGTTTGTCTTTCCTCCTATCACCCCCCTCACCCTTATCTTCCCCCTTACTTTTTTTATACAGCAAGATAAGATTTCCATATGCCATTGCCTGTACATCTTATCTCTCAATTGCATGCAAAAACCATTTTTAACATTTGTTTTTAAACTTTGAGTTCCAAATTCTCTGCCTTCTTCCCTCCCTAGCCACCCTCATTGAGAAGGCAAGCAATTCAATATAGGTTATACATGTGTAGTTATACAAAACACTTCCATAAAGGTCATGTTGTGAAAGACTAACTGTATTTAGCTCCATCCTATCCTCTCCCCCACCACTTATTCTGTTTTCTCCTTTGATCCTGCCCCTTTTCAAAAGTGTTTGCTTCTTCCTACCCCCTCCACCAATCTGCCTTCCCTTCTGTCATCATCGCTCCCCCCCTTATCTTTTTTCCCTTTACTTTTCTGTAGGGTAAGATAGCTAATTGAGTGTTTATGTTATTCCCTCCTTAAACCAAATCTAATGAGAATAAGGTTCACCCCTTCCCTCTCACCTCCCTGCTTTCCTTCCATTGTGATATCTTTTCCTTGCCTCTCTTATGTGAGATAATTTACCCCATTCTATCTCTCCCTTTTTCCTTCTGCCAATATATTCCTTTCTCACCCCTTAATTTTATTTTTAGATATCATCCCTTCATTTTCAACTCACTCTGTGCCATCCATCCATCCATCCATCCATCTATTTATCCATCCATCCATCTATCCATCTATCTATCTATCTATCTATCTATCTATCTATCTATATCCTCCAACTACCCTAATACTGAGAAAGGTCTCATGATTGACAAATATCATCTTTCCATGTAGGAATATAAACAGTTCAATTTTAATAAATCCCATATGAATTCTTTTTCCTGTTTGCCTTTTCATGCTTCTCTTAATTCTTGCATTTGAAAGTCAAATTTTCTATTCAGCACTTGTCTTTTCAGCAAAAAATGCTTGAAAGACCTCTATTTCATTGAATATACATCTTTTTCCCCTAAAGTACTATATTCTATTCTTATGGACAGGTGATTCTTGGTTTTAATCCTAGCTCCTTTGACCTCCAGAATTTCTTATTCCAAATCTTTCAGTCCCTTAAGGTAGAAACTACTAGATCTTGTGGTATCCTGATTATATTTCCATAATATTTGAATTGTTTCTTTCTGACTGCCTGCAATATTTTTGCCTTGATCTGGGAACTCTGAAATTTGGCTACAATATTCCTAGGAGTTTTACTTTTGGCATCTCTTTCAAGAGGCAATTGGTGGCTTCTTACAATTTTTATTTTCCCCTCTGGTTTTAGAATATCAGGGCAGTTTTCCTTGATAATTTCTGGAAAGATGATATCTAGGCTCTTTTTTGTATCATGACTTTCAGATAATCCAATAATTCTTAAATTCTGTCTCCTGGATCTATTTTCCAGGTTACTAGTTTTCCCAATGACATATTTCACAATGTCTTCTTGTTTTTTTTTTTCATTCTTTTGGTTCTGTTATATAGCTTCTTGATTTCTCATAAAGTCTTTAGCTTCCACTTGCTCAATTCTATTTTGAAGGAATTACTTTCTTCAGTGAGCTTTTGAGCCTCCTTTTCCATTTGGCCAATTCTATTTTTCAAGGCATTCTTCTCCTTGTTGGCTTTTAGGATCTCTTTTGCCATTTGGGTTAGTCTATTTTTTTTTAAGGTGTTATTTTCTCCAGTATTTTGGGGGTCTCCTTTAATAAGCTGTTGACTTGTTTTTCATGATTTTCTTACATCACTCTCATTTCTCTTCCTATTTTTTCCTCTGCTTCTCTTACTTGATTTTCAAAATCCTTTTTCAGCTCTTCCATGACCTGTGACTAATTCATATTTTTCTTGGAGGCTTGCTGTAGGAGCTTTGACTTTGTTGTCTTCTTCTGGTTTTATGTTTTGATCTTCTTTGTCACCAGAGTAAGATTTTATAGTCTGAGATGTTTTTTTCCCCGTTTGCTCATCTTCCCAGCCAAAGTCTTTACTTTCTAACTGTTTGTCAAGATAGGACTCTGCTTCCAGTGGGTGTGGGTATGGGTGCACAGTCCCACGTTTCAGGGGTTTTATAGCAACTGCTCAATCCCCCACCATCTGTGGGTCCACAGCTTAAGAAGCATCAGCTGCTGCTACCACTGTCACCTCCACTGCCTCAGGGCTGCGGCTGGATTGAGCTTTTCTTTCACCCCAGTTCCACAGAGTTCCCCCACTCACCTTCCATGCTGTCCTCAGCATTTCTGGGTTGAGAAATATGGAAACTTCCTCAGCTGCCAGTGAATAAGTTCCCTGAGGGCTTCTCTGGCCCTGTCAATGCCAGCATGGTCCATGCTGGACTGTGCTTTGCTCTCAGGCTGATGTGATATACACTTCCTGTTGCTCTTCCAAGCTGTCTTGGACTGGAGATGAGTTTCACTCTGTCATTTTGTGAGTTCTGCAGCTCTAGAATTTGTTTAGAGTCTTTCTTTACAGGTATTTGGAGGGTTTGGGGGAAGAGTGCTTTCAAGTCCCTGCTTTTACTCTGCCATCTTGCCTCTGACACTCCTTATTTCTTTAAAAAAAAAAACCCTTTGAGTAATTGTAAATCCATGTTCTCTTGGGAATCCACAGTGTCCCCTGACTCAGAGTTTCAATTTAATTTCCTTTTGCTTGAAATATATAATTAAATGTTTGGATTCATTTTGATGATCAAGAAAATCATCTTCCCTTCTTTTATTAACATTTTTTCTATAGATTTCCATGTTTATTATTAAGATTTTTTTATTCAATTTTCTTTCTCTTGAGAGCTCTAGCATTTTAGACTTCTCCCATGCATTTCTGTATTGTTCTCTTGCTAAGTCATTTCCCTTTAATGAAATATCCTGTGAGGGCTGCACCTCAAAACTGCTTTTGTCTCCTCTCATGTAGTAGTATTCACTTTCCACTGGCATTAATAAAAAGCAATCATTGCATTTTCATGATATGCTCCTTCTCCTTTAAGGTTCTCATTAATAGAAGAAAGGTCAGATAGTATGAGTGATCCACATCTACATTTAGCAAAAATGTGAGAAGTGATAAGACAAGATGGTAAGGGATTCAAGAACAGTGAATAGAAAAAATGAAATGGGTCGTCAGTGATTAAGGAAAATAATATCACCAATATAGGGCCAAGAGTGGCCTGAAAAACAACTAATGATTGATGGAATAGAGGGCATAATAGGATAAAGAACAAGATTAATATCTATAAAGTATATGGGAAGATGAAATAATAAAAGATGATTTTATAAAGGAATTTGAGTGTTCATCAACATGGAAGTGAACAACTGAGGGTGAGAACTAGTACAAGCATCTCTGTGTGTATCTGAGATGGAGTAGTGGAATAAATCAAACAAATTGAGTGGATTAAGACACTAGGAAATGAATGTTTGAAAGAATTTTAAAATATATGATGAATCTTCACATTAAAAATGGAAACATTGAGGAAGAGATGGTACCTCTCAGGACTAAACTCTTAGAGGAAGGTAAATTTTGGTAATTTGGTAATTAATGTGTAAGGGCAAACACAGTTGGAATGTGTGAAAGATTTGAATATTTTGAACCTCAGAAGAAAATCGCTGAGTGATCATGGTAGAGGAAATATAGAAACAGCAAAAGGTAGCAAGGAATATTCCAACTACTTAAACCTCTTAAGAAAATTTAGGAGACATGAACAAAATGTAAACAGCACAGAGATTGGGATGTGCAGGAAAGGATTCTAGGGTTATTGCTAATAAGCCCCCATTAGTGTATTAGTGTATACTCATACTATTACTTGATAGCAATTAATCAAGTAGAATTATTTGGATTTCTGAAAATGGTATTTATTTAGGTGGCAAAGTAAGATTAATTAGCACAAAATATCCTTCTCCTATATGACTTTGATAAACCTTCTTGCCAGTACTGAGTCCAGTAGAAAGTAGGGACAAGGTTATAGTGCCCATATATAAACAAATGCAGAAAAACACTTTGGAAAAACTACATTTTTCTGTTTTAAAAACATTAGAAAGTACAAGAATAAATTCACCTTTGCCTAATAGGGTTAATTGTAGCTACAAAAATTCAAGAACTTGAATTCTTAGTAATGGAGAAAAATGAGAAACCTGTACAAGAGCAGTCTCTCATTCTTGCAAAGCTCTTTGGACATTTTCTTTGCAATCTTCATAAATGTCTGCTTCTCTCATCTGACATTGGAACACCCTGGTGCAGGTCCTTATCATCTTATTCCTGAACTAATGCAGTAGGCTTCTGGTTGTCCTCTCTGCCCCACCTTTCACACCACTGCAGTCCATCCTCCACTCATCTGTCAAAATGATCATTCTAAAGTGCAAGTCTGATCACATCATTCTCCTGTTAAATAAACCCCAGTGATTGCCTTTTGCTTCAAGGATCAAATATAAAATCCTCTTTTCAGCTTTTAAACCTCTTTATAATCTAGTGCCTTCCAATCTCTACAGTCTTCTCATATCTTATTCAAGTTCATATGAGCTATGAGTCAAAGACATTGGCTCCTTTGTTGTTCCTTGAACCAGACATTCCATCTTCTGACTGTTCATTTCTACTGGTTGTTCCCATACCTAGGTCCATATCCTGAATTTTTTATTTCCTTCACTTACCTTCTCCAAGAAATATTTCCCAGGTTTTCTCATAGTCACTCAGAGTCATGGGTTGCCTTAAGCATATGGTATTTATGAGACTTACAGTTCCAGTATTCCTTTCTGGTAGATTCTTCTGTATATCCACTCTACCCTGAAGACACTTTTGCATGGACAGCAGAGTGTGACCCAGGTTTGTGAATTTCTTATTATATTTTGCTGTGTGGGTAATAAATATTACTTTTGCAATTCTCTTTTGAACTAATATTCAGGAATCATGTGTTATGTTTTCATGTTCTCCTAACATTCCACAGGGTCCTCTGTCTCATCAGGTTTTAGTTCATTTTCTTCCTCCCTCCACTTTTTTTGCAGTATTTGTTTTTGGATGCTTGAACTATTTTATTCTATCTGGAGGCCATTTTCTTTTTTTGCCCTCAATGATTTCCTGTTGTTTTAGATGCTTATGTTGTGTCTTTAAGGTTTCTTCTTCCTGAGATCATTGAAAATTCCATTTTCCTCTTTATTTTCTTTCATTTTCTGACTCCCTCACCTCTGATGGTGATTTCCTTGAGGGCTGGGTCTCCAAGCATATCAATCTCCTCTCATACTATTTTTGGTGAGGTAATTCTATCTACTTATACACCTGGACATCTCCTTCGCAAATTAGTGTCTATAAAATTTGCCTAGACCACTGAGAGATCAAATGACTTGCCCAGGCTGATAAAACCAGTACGTGGTAAAGTGGGATTTAAAGCAGTTCTTGCTGACATCTTGTCTGCTTTTCCATCAACTACTCCATGCTCTCTATAAACTGCTTATGACTGAGCCTTGATAATAGATAAAAACTATAATGCTGAAACAAATTTCTTCATTTGGCCATTTCCATATCAATAAATTACCAAGACTTTCTTTGTAGAATGAGAAAAATTAAGACAAAATTCTTCATGAGGACTAAATAGTGAAGGATCTCAAGGTTAACAATGTTTTTTTTAAAGGTGAAAGGAGGTATCACAATACCAGAACTAAAAATTTACAATAAAGCAGTAATCATCCAAACTAATCAGTACTGCTTTAAAAATATAAAAGGTAATCAATAAACTTATGTATATCAATTAAATGCAGTAGCAGAATATGCAAGAAACACAAGGAAGAATCTTCAAAAGTGCTGGTTTTGCAGATAATATGATGGGTTAGTGAGCTATAGAGAATCACTAGTAAATCTCATTATAAAGAGACAGAACAAAGAGATTCTTTTGACAATTAGTATTAAATGTGTGAATTATCTGAGAGTCTTTGTACAAGAGCACACAAAGGAACTATAGGAATTCATCTCAAATAAAAGACAAGGCTTAATCATTGGAATAGTGACCTAGCCTGTGATTTAATTGATCTAGGTAATTTCCAGTTGAAGGAATTCCATTTACCGATGCACCTAGACATCTTCTAGGAAACTTAGAGCCCAAAATTTTGCCTAGAGCTCTGAGAGAATAAAGGACATGCCAGAGTTGTAGGACCAGGATCTTGTAGTGTAGGCTTTGAATGCTGACCTTGCTGGCTTCAGTTCTGCTTTCTATCACTTATACCATGATGCCTATAAATTACAAAAGGCTGAGTCTTACTAATAAAATAAAAAAAAATACATTACTAAAATAAAATAATCTATTTTCTTATTTCCATATCAATAAATTACCAAGTATTTCTTCATAAACGAGACAAATTATAGCAAGATTCATCAAGAAAAATAAATCTTGAAGATTTTCAGGGTAACAATGATTTTAAAAAATGATTAGAAAGGAGACTTTGCAGAACCAGAATGAAAAGTATTCAACTAAGCAATAATCCTCAAAACTACTTCGCACTGGTTTAAAAATATAAAAAGCTGATCAGTGAACTTACTTAAAACAATTGAACACAGCAGTAGAATGATAACCCAACTTAGGTAAAGACTACCTGTGTGTTTTTAAAGTAATATTTTATTATTTTTTTCCAATTACATGTAAAATTAATTTTAACATTAACTTTTATTTTATTTTTGAGTTCCAGATTCTCTGCCTCCATCTCTCATCCCCCTTCCCTAAGATGGTAAGTAATTTGATATAGCTTATCCTTGTGCAATAATGCAAAAGATACTTGTATATCAGTCATATTGTAAAAGAAAACACAGACAAAAATAAACACCAAAAAATAAAGTTAAAAATGGAATGCTTTGATTTGCATTCAGACTCTGTAAGTTCTTCCTCTGGAGGTGAAAACCTTTGTTCATCATGAATCCTTTGGAGTTGTCGTGGATCATTGTGTTGCTGAAAATAGCTTAGTCATATATAGTTGATCATCAAACAATATTTCTGTCACTGTGTACAATGTTCTCCTGGTTCTGTTCACTTCACTTTGCATCAGTTCAGATAAGTCTTTGCAAGTATTTCTGAAATTATCCTGCTTATTATTTCTTATAGCACAGTAATACTCCATTACAATCATTATTGCTACTTGTTCTACCATTCCTCAATTGATGGACATCCCCACATTTTCTAATTCTTTGCCACAATAAAAAGAGCTACTATAAGTATTTTTGTACAAATAGATTTTCACCTTTGGGGGTATCTCTTTGGGGTATAGACTTTAAAAAATTATGCCAGTTCTGCATAGTAGATTTCCAGCTTCAGGTACATCAGCTTTTTATTATACTCTGTAATGGAACCACTTCTTTTATTCCAGAAATATATATTAATGTAAGAAAAAATAAAAGGGAAAAAAGAAATTAAGACAAACTCCATTGATAATCTAGAACAATGGTTCTCAATCCGTGGGTCACAACCCCTTGTTATGGGAATCTGAAGATCTTCCCTGTCCCTAGGCCCTTTGCTAAAGTGGCTACGTGACTCTGAGAACCTTCCCTGATTTCAAAGTATACTCTGCCCCCTTAATAGGCTGAATGTGGTCACGTGGAGCCTGTGGCGGGAGGCTTGTTTTTCGGGAATGCCTGCACCTTGTAGCTTTGTGATTGGGCAGCGGGTCGAGAGGGTTGTGACATTCTCTGAGCCAGGTGAAGGCTATATATACACCCTAATGTGAGGTTTTGCTTTGGGGCTCACTTTGAGAAGAGTCGTGTGATTTGGCCAGATGAGACTCTGGGAAGCTGTTGAGCCCCCTGGCTTTGAAAAACCCAAATGTTGGTGCTTCCCTCTCTGGTAACTGAATAGGTATGGATGTAATAATGGTCAGACACTGGAAGCCCGTCTGCTGATCTGTTTCTTTGTCTGCTTGTTAACTTGTTTTTGTATTCTGTTTTCATTCTCTGAAGTTCAGGGTGCTGACTTTCTCCCCTGAATTAGGTAAACGACATACGTTTGATTGATTAAAGTAAGATTGTTAACCTATTTTGAGTTGCTTTCCTTTAGAAAAGCAGATCTAAGAACCTGTGCTAGCAGCCATCCTGGGTATGCTAGGGTACTTGCTGATACACCCCTTTGGGGGTTGAATGACCCTTTCACAAGGGTTGCCTAAGACCATCAGAAAACACATATTTCCAATGGTCTTAGGAACTGAGACACTGCTCCTCTATCCATCTCCAGGTGGGTCTGCCCACATGTAGATACACCCACATACAAGTATTAAAGGGTCACAACATTAGGAAGGTTGACAACCACTGATCTAGAACCACAGGGTAAAGTAGACATTGAAAGAATCCATTGACAATCTCCTGAAAAAGATGACAAAATGAAGACTCCAGGATATATTGCAACAAAATTACAGTGCTCCTAGGTCAAAGACAAAATATTTCATGCAGCCAAAAAGAAACAATTCAAATATCATGGAGGTGGAGTCAGGATAACACAAGATTTGGCAGTTTCTACATTAAGGGTTAAGAAGGCTTGGCATATGGTATTCTGAAAGGCAAAAGAGCTAGGATTACACCAAGAATTACCTACTTGGCAAAACTGAGTAAAATTCTAGAGGGGGAAAAAGTGGGCATATAATGAAATAGATGACTTTCAAGCAGTCCTGATGAAGAATGCAGAACTGAATGTAAAATTTTAGTTTCAAACATAAAAGTCAAGAGAAACATAAAAAGGTAAACATGAAAGAAAATTTGTAATGGAGTCAATAAGGTTAAATGATTTACATTCCTACATTGGTAAATAATACTTGTAACTCCTAAAAACTTTTTTTTTTCATTTTTATAGCAGTCAAAAGCAGCATACATAGAGAGAGGGTACCAGTGTGACTTGAATATAAGGGGATTATTATATAAAAAATTAAATTAAATTAAATTAAATTAAGGATTGACAAAAATAACAGTACTAGGAAAAGGGGAAAGGGGGAAATAGAATCAGGTGGATTATCTGGCATAAAAGAGGAATCAAAGAGCTTTTACAGTGGAAGGGAAGATTAGAAAGATGGGGGGAATTCGTGAATTGGAATTGGCTCAAAAGGGAATAACATACACACACACCTGGGCATGAAAATATGACTTACAATACAGGAGAATAGGAGGAGAAGGGCATAAGAGAAGGGGTGGACTGGAAGAAGGCAGGGTAGATTGGGAGAGGTAGAATTCAGGAGCAAAATACTTTTGATAACAGATAGGGTGAAAGGAGAGACAGAGTAGAATAAATAGGTAGAATGCATGGAAGTAAATATATAGTAATCACAACTATGAAAAAAAATTATTTCAAGTTTCTCTAATTAAGACCTCATTTCTCAAATATACAGAGAAATGAGTCAAATTTATAGAAATAAGATGCATTCCTTGATTGACAAATAGTCAAAGGATATGTACAGGAAGTTTTTAGAAGAAGAATTCCGAGATCTATAGTCATATGAAAAAATTGCTCTAAATCACTATTGATTACAGTGTTGCAAATCAAAACAATTCTGAGGTACTACATCATATTTATCAGGTTGGCTGACATGACAATACAGGAAAATGCTAAATGCTGGAGAAGATGTAGGAAAAGTGGAACACGAATGTATTGTTGCTGGAATTGTGAACTTATCCAACCATTCTGGAGAGCAATTTGAAAACTATGCCCAAAGGGCTATAAAAATTAGCATACCCTTTGACCCAGCAATATCACTTCTAGGGCTATATCCCAAAGAGATTATAAAAACAAGAAAAAGATACGCACACACACAAATATTTATAGTGACTTTCTTTGTGATGTCAAGAACTGGAAATTGAGGAGATGCCCATTAATTGGGGAATGGTTGAACAAGTTGTGGTATATGAATGTAATGGAATACTATTGTGCTATAAAATAATGATGAATAGGCAGATTTCAGTTTTCTGAAGATTTGGATGAACTCATGCTGAGTGAAGGAAGCAGAACCAGGAGAACATTGTAGACAGTAACAGCCGCAGTCTGCAAGGACTGATTTTGATAGACTTAGCCCTTCTCAGCAATGGAACCACCTACAACAATTCCAGAGAACTCATGATAGAAAATTCCATCCACATTGAAAGAAAGAACTATGAAGTCTGAATATAGACCAAGCAGACTATTTTCTTTTGTTTTGTTTTGTTTCATTTTCTTTCTCATAATTTCTCCCATTCATTATAATTCTTCTACACAAAAAGACTAATGTGAAAATACGTTTATAAGGAATGTATTTGTAGAGGCTATATCAGATTGCAGTTTGTCTTGAGGAGAGAAGGGGGAAAATTTGAATGTAAGTGAATGTGGAAAACTAAAAATAAATAAATTAGTTTTTAAAAATTAAAAAAAATTAGAAACAATTGCAAAAAAAAGACCTCATTTCTCAAATTTACAGAAAAATGAGTCAAATTTATAGAAATAAGACCCATTCCTCAAATGATAGTCAAAGGACATGAACAAGCAGTTTTTATTTTTTTTAACTTTTATTTCTTGTTTTATTTCTTATTTATTTATTTTTAGTTGAGATGGCTAGGTGGTGCAGTGAATAGATCACTGGCCCTGAAGTCAGGAGGACATGAGTTCAAATCCTGCCTCAGACACAAAGCACTTACTAGCCGTGTGACCTTGGGCAAGTCACTTAACCCCAATTGCCCTGCCTTCCCCCCTCCAAAAAACAAAAAAATAAAATTATATTTATTTTTAGTTTTTAACATTCATTTTCACAAGATTTTGAGTTTCAAATTTCCTCCCCATCTCTCCCCTACCCCCACTGCAAGATGGCAAGCGTGCTGATTACCCCTTCTCCCCTATCATGTCCCTTCCTCCTTCCCTCTTACTTTCTTGCAGGTCAAGATAAATTTCTATACCCATTGCCTGTATATCTTATCTACAGGTTGCATGTAAAAACAATTTTTAACATTTGTTTTCACATATTTGAGTTCTTTATTCTCTCCCTTCTTCCCTTCTCAACCACCCCCGTTGAGAAGACAAACAATTTAATATAGGTTATACAAGTGCAGTTGTACAAAACATTTCCATAATATTCATAATGTGAAAGACTAGTTATATTTCACTCCATCCTATCCTGCCCCCCATTTTTTCTATTTTCTCCTTTGAGCCTGTCCCTTTTCAAAAGGTTTTGCTTCTGACTACCACATCTCCCCAATCTTCCCTCACTTCTATCATACCCTCTCTTATCCCCTTCCCTCCTACTTTTCTGTAGAGTAAGACACCTGATTGAGTATGTATGTTATTCCCTCCTTAAACCAAATCCAATGACAGTAAGGTTGACTCATTGTCTTTTACCTACATGCTCTTTCCCTCCATTGTAACTTCTTTTCTATCTCTCCCTTTCTCCTTCCCCCATTATATTACTCTCCCACCTCTTAGTTTTATTTTTTAGATATCATCCCTTCATATTCAGCCCATCCTGTACTCTCTATGTATACATATACACACCTATACACATACACACCTATA